>JACGTP010000033.1:1313769-1323794 GCA_023678845.1 Mischocyttarus mexicanus | reverse complement strand
AAGAAATAAAACAAAAATCTATCATTAGAAAAAGAAAACAGCTGTCCAAAAGTAGGTAACTGTTGAGAGAAATAGGTCAGCGATACAAAAACATAGTAATAATCCTATACGTATTGAATGTATTGAGAGAAAGACACCGGTATTGTTTATATCTCTCGGTGAATTCTAGAAAATTCGTTATATATGAAATTCACAGAAAAACATTCCTTAACTACCGGCTTAGTTGAGCGTTCAATCTTTTGTTCATGTTCGCCTCTCTCCGTCGCTCCTCGGCCGGTGTCGACAACCGAACGTTGTCATTTCGTCGTTAGAGATTTATTATTGACCTTCGTATATGTTCGGTACATGTCGTATTTTTTCGTAAAAACTTTTCATATTAATTGTTAGTCTTCTTCGAGCGTCGGAAGGTGAAACAATAATATTAAGAATATGTCATTTATTTCGCGTCGCGTATACGTGTATGCAGTTTTCTTCCTTTGCAAGTGATATGCATATGATATATGCATATATAGATACATGCAGTTATGGACATGCAGCATTGGATACTAGGACAAAGTACATTTTTGATAAGCTAACCATAATTTTTAATAAAAAATTTAATAGGTAATCGTGACTTTGTACAATTTTTTAATCGAACACCGTATGTACGAGTTCATAATTCACGCGAATAATTTTAGCTGCATTCACATGTATGCACTCATAGAACTGAAAGGGTTGCAAATGTAATCTCTCGTGTCAGGTTTATTTCATAATGATGCATAAATCAACTACTTCTCGGTATTTTTTATTCATTTTCCAAACACTCTAGTATTTTTATATATACCCAGTGAACACAAAACGTAATTTTTCAATAATGACGTAAATCGTACATCATATTAACGTTTTGTGTTCACTGGGTATATTGAAATATTTACACGAGCTTATAAATAGCAGACATGTAAACAAATTATGTGAACTTCAAGATCTTTCAATATGGATCATACTAATAGTATGTATATACATGCAATATACCTGTTTGAGCGATGATCGTTGATCCTTGTTTGAGTAACGCACTGTAGACAAACCACATGCAAGATGGTAAATTATAATTTTCCCCTTCCGTACCTTTCCATAGTTTCAACCTACATTAAAAATATTTTTATTGGTTTTTCAATATGTCATTTTTTCTTATATATATTAATATAAATATTTAAATCGAAAGTTTTACTATTAGACAACAATTGAAAATGTTTTAGTACAAATAGACACGCATGAGAATATTCACCAATATATATATATTATACATATACAATTATACATATATATATATGCAATTTATTACTCCTATTCAACGAAATAATAGAATGTTACAAAAATTGGATTTTTTCATTCTTTTACAAACCTAATCAAAGAAAAGATATAAATAGTCGGACCTACGACTAATACAGCTGTGAGAACACAAAACCAAACGGTATTGTCAAATGGTGCTAGAAGACCAGAACCAGTTGCAGATTCTTCAGGTCTTTTCATCATAGCTGTTAATTCGAGTACGTCCAATGTCGTGCTAAATAAACAATATTTTCGTAGATCTTCTAATACGGGCACGAACGAAACGATCATGTCTACTTCCTGTTAAAAACAAAACAGAATAATCCGTAATTAAGAAAAATTTTTATTTTTATTTATATTTTTGTTTTTTAACGACAAAGAACGTATAAAAATTCGTAACCTTTTTATACAACATGCTTAAAATTCCTCTATTCTTATTTCCGAATATTTGTCCCGTTGGTGGTACAATAGTGTAAGTGAAATTCAATTTATCACTCAAAAGATCGAGAATATAAAATGCGTATCCTGTTCCTATCCACTGGCCATTTTCTTGAATTATTCCGGAAAACGGCATATCCTAAAATGCATGATTAGAATCTTGAATGTATTTACATGACAGTATTTTATCGATTTTAATAGATAATAATTTAGTCAAAGAGAGAATAAAAATATTTTATTAATAAAACTTACGTTCCACGAAGAAACTTTCAAAACCGAGGGGATTGCCGCCATTTTTTTATTTTCAAAATCCAGCACATCTATAAAAGATAATTAATATTAATTGATTTATTTTCTTATATTTTAAATAACTGGTATAACATTTGAATCAAGAATATAATTTTTGTATTCGTAAATAATAATATTAAAATATATATATATTATTAAAAATATTATTAAAAATATAGTTTAGCGTACATTATCCTATACATTTTATGCAAAGATATATTTAAATTATATTTATAGAAAAAAACAAAAAAAAAAAACAAAATACCTTGTTTAGTTGTTTCCGAAGATTCTCCGATGTGAAAGGAAATGTTTATAATTATTGTAAATAAAAAATAATGAAAATAATTCATTTTGACGCTCGATGAAACTACATTGTTCCGCATGCGTTCCGTCTAAGCTTTATACTCTAAATGGATTTTTGTTTAGAAATAACGTGATATGGTGTTACCAAGCACTCAAAAGAATCGATCTTTACGACTTTTCATACATTTAGACCTAAATGTGGGACATAGTAATACTTCGTCTAGAAGTATTAGTACATATATCTACGTCACGCAACGGTAAATGTGTTAAAAATGTGACGATCCTCTTTACCTATCTGTCGAGCCTTTTCAAGGACATTTCAACTAGATAACATCAACGTTTATTTCTACGAAAGAATTTACTTTTTTAATAAAGATACTACATTATTCAGATAGAATTTATTTTTTTTTATAAAATCATGTTTCTATAATTATTTTTTTTCTTCTTTTTTTTTTGTTTAATATAAAATTGATCTAATCGCAATCGACCTTTCGAAAGAATGTTAATAAGATGAAGAAAAGAACGATTATTCGAACTGAATAATAAATTATTTTTCGTGTGAATAATTTTGTTATCTAATAATCATTTATTATCTTCTATATTGAACAGTTTTTGTTTTGTATTTTTTAAATAAAAGACTGTTACCCGCGTTTATTCGATTTGAATGTTTCAATAAAATCAACGAATCTTCAAAGTATTTATGAAAAAGCTATTTGTTTTAACATAATAACAATGAAGTTATAATTCTTAGATAATTAAAAATATACTTTTTATATTTTTCTATGTCAAAATGCAATTAATATTTTTATTGCAATATTATGATCGATTATAAAAGGGAAGATGTATGTATATTGCATTACATTTATTCAGTAGTAGTTTAATAATCAGCCTATAGATGTCGGATTTTTGCAGCAACGTTATGCCGCATATATAATGAACGACAATTCATTTAAATTAATACAAAAATATTATTTGTGTTTCGTGAATGAGAAAATATTTCTACAACACGTTTGTTAAACAATTCGAAAAGAAAAGAACAAAACGATATGTATTTTTGCGACATAGTTAATATAAAATTAATTTTCATGAGAAGAGTCTTTGAGGGAGCGCCTCAAAGATTTAGTTTTTAAACGTGCTTGACGACGACGGTTACGATTAAAAGGAAAGATCTGATTGGACGATAAGTACCGACATTCTCCTTTGTTCATTCTTTCGTTTTTTTTTTTTGACATAAACTACAAATTGTTGTTGGCGTATGTTTTATGAGGTTTTCCACAACTTCTGGTATAAGATTATCGAATATCCATTTGGGTACGATCAAAATGTACAAGCAAAAGCTTATCTTATTTTAATAATCCTTAAGTCATTCATTTATTACAGCAAGGATAATTCAGTGGACAGTCCTTTCTAGAGAAACCGTTAGAAGAATCCGTTGTGTTTCCGTTTGAACGATCTAGTGCACATCGTTCGTTTAAGTGCGCGAACCACTCCCGGCTGGAAATAACGTGTTACTATCGCGGTAAGTTATTCCATTATCGTATTAATTAGATTTTACAAAGATTTTTTGATGCCTGAATGTATTCGGTCGTCTGGAATAAGCAGCAAAGTGATCTATTTCGAAAAGAAAATTCATTGCCTGACATCCGTAGCACGTTGATAAGAAAATATGTCGACCGCAAGTGTTTTATACAAAAAACTGGAATGTCCTTATCCGGACTTTTTGTTCCTTCCTTTTTTACTTTTCTTTTTTTACTTTTCTTTTTTAAATTTTCTCTTATTTTCTTTTCTTTTCTTTTCTTTTTTTTACTGTAAGCCTAACAAATTTTTCTTTTTTTTTTATCGTTGAAAGGAAATACATATAAGAACGTTATACGTAGATTATTCTTAATTTTGTATTCATAAATGACCTACTTTGATATATATATATATATTAAATATGATTAATGTTTTATTTAATGTATGCGCATAAGCTTGGTATATCATAATGTTATTGTATTTTATTATTGGTACGTGTCTACAGAGATAACAAAATGGCTGTAAATGTGTATGCAACAAATGTGACCACCGATAATCTAAGTCGTCATGACATGTTGGCATGGGTTAATGATTGCCTGCAATCATCGTTTACCAAAATTGAAGAATTATGTACAGGAGCTGTTTATTGTCAATTTATGGATATGCTATTTCCTGGAAGTGTACCTTTGAAGAGGGTAAAGTTCAGGACTAATCTTGAACATGAGTATATACAGAATTTCAAAATTCTTCAAGGCGGTTTCAAAAAGATGAGTGTCGATAAGGTGAGTTATCTCTCATTTCTCTCTCTCTCTCTCTTCTCTCTCTCTCTCTCTCTTTTTTCTACGATTAAAATTAGACACACACTGATTGAGAAAAGGAAATAGGGAAGTTTTAGATTTAAATAAGAAGATTGTAACACTCGAAGAATGATATTCTTAGAACGAGAAGGTTTATACAAAAGGAATCATTACAAGAAATTACTTTTTAAGATATTTAAAGGCATAGGGTTAATCTTACTATTGACCAAACACATAGTTGTTTAACAGTATTCTGTTAATGGAATGTATATGAAAAGCTTAAAGCTATTTATAGAATGGAAAAAAAGGAAAAAAAAGAAAATATAAGTAATACTTGTATTTTGTAAAGTAAAAAGTCAACCCCTAAAAATAAATATTTCTATCGTACAATGATTTAGCTTGCTTAGAATTTCAATAAAATTGTGATGGGGATGGTTCAGGTTATACCAGTGGACAAGCTGATAAAGGGACGCTTTCAAGATAATTTTGAATTTCTTCAATGGTTCAAGAAATTCTTTGATGCAAATTATGATGGTCGTGAGTACGATGCCTATGAAGCTCGTGGTTGTATACCGCTTGGTTCTGGGGTCGATGGAACTCATAATCTATCAAATCCTCAATTGGTACCTCTACCTCCTCAGTCGAAGCAACCACAAATGCAACCAAAACATACACAACAGCGTAATATATCTTCAAGGCAACAGCAGGGTACTTTATTAGTTTTATCGTAATGTTGCCTTCTTATATAGATCATTGCACGACCACTAATTTATAGCAAATTGTCACTTCATTAGAATTGTATACACATTTCCAATATTTAGATAGAATGCAAAGCATAAATATAGAAAATATATGAAAATATGCAACATTCATTTATCATGCTGCTTTTAAAATTAGTCCAAAATTGGCTATGTAAATCATGATGCCGCTATTATAGTATAGGGGTAGAATTTCTGCTTTGCTTATACATATTTGATCGTATATAATTCCATAAACAAATGCACAACAATGCCTGTTAAAAAAAAAATGTACTATTCACTATGGCACCTGGTCCCAATATTTTAATACTTCCAATTCATTATATATTAAAAATTGTTTATAAAAAATATGGTAAACTATGCATGCCTTGAACAAATTTTATGTTATCAAAATGAGCATTGTTAAATGTAAATTACATTAAATTGTAATTATATTGTGATGGTACCAGAAGAATTTCAAGGCTGTTATTTTTAACAGTCTATAAATACTTCTAAGTAGGGGGCAACTGTTTGTATTAGGAGACATGAAAAGACCAAAATAGTACATATCATTTACTCTATTAAGAATATAGTAGGTGGTATCAAGTATTAAATAACATGAAATATACATTTTATTAGAAAAGAAATATTTTAACTTGGATTATAATAAAAGGATTATAACAAAATTTGTTAAATTACAGCCGAGAAACATAGAAATATTATTTTTCTACAAATAATGTATATCTATTTCACAATTTTACTTATGTGTAAATAATAACAATTAAGAGTTGGTGCGTTTAAAATAATTAATATGCAAATATAGAATATGTACAGATTTTATTTAAGTTATTTATGTATAAGTTATTTTAAATATATTGTTTATAAAAATTCATCCAATTATTACAAAACTTAACTAACTACGATTTATCAAAAGTTAATTAAAATAATAATCAAAGAATTACATTATACTATGCACTTTTAATTTTATATAGGATACATTATTTTGGGTTTAATTTTTTATTTTGTTCCATATGTTTTCTACCAATTATTTGCAGATAGTGCCAATTGACAAGCTGGTGAAAGGCAGGTTCCAAGACAACTTTGAATTTTTACAATGGTTCAAGAAGTTTTTTGATGCAAATTACTCAGGAGCAGAACCCTATGATGCGCTTGCTATGCGAGGAGGTGAAGCTATGGGTAGTGGTGGTAATACTGCACCACGTGGCTCTAATGTGAAACGTCCTATACCACGTGAAGTAAACTCAGCTAAACCTACTGCTCGTACTGGTATATTATACATATTTTTCTTTATAAAGACAAATATTGAAATTTAACGATTTATGCACATAATACAAACGATATTAAGCAATAGCAAACATGATTATTATAAGCGAAGGTTGGAAAATGATATTATTAATATTTATTTATTAACTTACAATTAGTATTAATTTCTTTAATACTTGTATTATATTTGGAAGTAACATTGCTTTTCTGAGAAATGTTCTCTAGTTAAAGTCACATTATTAATTTACATGATTTATTTTACATCGATCACTGTCATATTTATTTCAATAATTTTATCAACAAATAATTTGACATTTATATGAATACATACATGACATGTTAAATATTTTAGTTTTAGTTACATGATGTGTTGTTGGTCTATTATGTCTTATAATGCAAATTTAAATTTCCCCATAGGTGATGGAACTCAAACTGTACAGGCACCTATTATGAAGCCTTTGAACAAACCCAGTAATTATTTTTTTTTATTATTTTTATTTCTTTTGGTAATGGTATTTTACTATTGCAAATAATAAAGAAATAATTTAGAATCTTTAAAGTTGCTTAACAAAATCTGTAGTATAAGGTAAAAAACATCGTTGTAGAGAATTAACAATTGATGGAAATTTTTTTTCAATTAACTATATTCTAGCAAAAAAAATAAAAACAAGATGTATTTTTTATAAATAATTTTTAGAGGACGTGCGAAGACTGGTTTTCGATAACATGTTTTAACTTTTTTTTTTTAATAGAACTAAATTAACGAAAAATATTTATTTGAATTTTTGTATATAACTCGTTGTATTTATTATGTACATTAATGCATGTATTGCAATGTTTATTGTATGGCTATATTTCTTGCATGTGCATGCGTGTATATGGTTAATATACCTGACATCAATAACTTTAATTATCACTTGAAAATTAATTTACTTGTTAACAATTAATTTTAGTAGGTATACTATATTATATAAGTAGTAGCATTGACTAAAAAATATTTTTTTAATAGAAAATTTTTAACATTGACAATTTTTCAATTTAGTGAATAAAGCTCCATTCCGCCCTCAACAAAAAACCGGAACAGCAAATCGTGGAGATACCGAAAAAGTAGAAGAGCTCAGTGCTCAGGTTTGGAAATTGATCTATATTCTATTTGTTTACTTTATATTCTATACAAAAAAAAAATTTAAAAATATAATTATTTTATATGTTTATATTCGCAGCTGGTGGAGCTCAAAGTGTCGATCGATGGTTTAGAAAAAGAAAGAGATTTCTACTTTGGAAAATTACGTGATATAGAAGTAATATGTCAAGATTGTGAGAATGGTGATCCCCCTCCTATTATACAAAAAATATTAGACGTTCTATATGCAACAGAGGTAAATTGAAATTTTAATTTTTTGAATAATCTGCATAATGTTTAAAAATTAATTATGTGTGCAATATTAGAGTCCACATAATTGCAGTAACCAAATTATTAATTTATATATATGTTAAATCTATAATAACGATAGAGTTTATGGAAACATAACCGACGAACATTATTTTTTGTAATTAATTATAATATAAAAATTTGTTTGTATCACAATTATTTCAGGATTAAAAATATGCTGAAGGAAAACGCAAACAGACATAATAGCATTTTTTTTATTTATATTTTTAATCGAAGGTCATTCTCTTAATGAATATTATGGGTCTTATTCAGTCCGTGTTAAAATTGTTTTATCTAGACTCCGTGCTCCTAATTAAAATGCATTATATAGTGATCATATTAGAGAAGAATGAAATTTTAATATTTAATTAGAAAAGGAATATTTAATCAAATGTTTTGTGAGAATTTTGTTATTGTTTTATTAAAAGCTGAATACAATTGGATACTATTATTTTATTTTATTTTACGGGAAAAACCTATTAATACAAAAACAAGAAATACAATTATAAGAAGTCAGGACGTAATACAGATTCAAGATAATAATAAACATTGATGATAATTCAAATAGCAAATATTGATTGAAAGATATATAAATTGCTGATATAATGCTCAATTTGCAGATATATATGTAATAAGTAATACAGTTGGTAAGAAAAAAAAAAAAAAAAAAAAAAAAAAGAAAAGAAAACATATAAGTATAAGAAAATTGTATAAGAATCTTAGCAGAACTGTGAAAAAATAAAGCATCATGTTACATTAGAGATATTACAATCGAATGAATTGATATTCGTCATTAATACATTTATTTGATTAAAGTTCGATTCAAGGCAGAGATGTATTATTGTCGTCATATTTTTTTATAGCAAAATTTCATTTTATATTTATTTATTTATTAATTCATATATGATATAAAAAATACAAAAATCCATAAAGAAGACAAAAATAATACATCAGAGCTTTAGCAAGCAAATAGGTATATGAAAACATGATTCTTCTGAAAGAATAGAACCTATTATTTAAGGAACATATTTCATATTTGTATATCTCATACTCGTGATACATTGTACTCGATTTTAGAACTTTTCATGAAAATATTCACATTTATATATAAGTTTTTCTATTTAACATATATAATACCAAAGTTAATTTTAGTATTAAGAAAAGATTTCATTTACATCGAGACCTAGCTTCGTCAAGTTCGAGTATGTAAATGTTTACTTACATTTGTGAATAATTATATTCTTAACTTTTGAAAAATAGCATTACTTTGTAAATAAATTAAGTGATTCATGATTTTAATATTATGGATTCAAATAAGGAATTATGTTCTAATATATATGATAAAATAGTATATATTTTAATAGTAATAGAATAGATAATTTTAATTGATTACTTTATATGTTAATGAAGAATGATTAACCACTAATGTTGTATTTAAAAATTGTTTAATTATTTTCTAGGATGGATTCGCACCGCCGGAAGAATTAGAGGGAGATGGTTTGGCCCCTGACGATGAGGAAGAATATTAACATTTTTTTTACTATCATAAAAACAAGGACTCAGTAAATCATCCAAGTGCATCCCCCCTGTTTATTATATCTGCGAGCCAGTACCAGTACTCCTTGCATAATTAATAAGTCACTTTGTATAGTTGTTCAATCATTTGCGTAAGTTTTGTTGCTAATGTTTACGGAGTTTCATAAGGATTTGCACGAGAATTAGGGCCCCGACACTTCTATAGTGCACTAGAGTACTTGTACTTGTCATGTTTTTCTTTTTTCTCTTTTATATCATTGCGCAGTATTTTCGTTCTCCTCAATAACTAGTAACACATACAAAAGACTTATTGTATTGGTGTATAATTTACTACTAATTATTATTTCCTTTTTAACAAAGTTATTCATGTTTATAAAAAATTAAGAG
>JACGTP010000033.1:1171279-1311336 GCA_023678845.1 Mischocyttarus mexicanus | reverse complement strand
TTAGAGGGAGATGGTTTGGCCCCTGACGATGAGGAAGAATATTAACATTTTTTTTACTATCATAAAAACAAGGACTCAGTAAATCATCCAAGTGCATCCCCCCTGTTTATTATATCTGCGAGCCAGTACCAGTACTCCTTGCATAATTAATAAGTCACTTTGTATAGTTGTTCAATCATTTGCGTAAGTTTTGTTGCTAATGTTTACGGAGTTTCATAAGGATTTGCACGAGAATTAGGGCCCCGACACTTCTATAGTGCACTAGAGTACTTGTACTTGTCATGTTTTTCTTTTTTCTCTTTTATATCATTGCGCAGTATTTTCGTTCTCCTCAATAACTAGTAACACATACAAAAGACTTATTGTATTGGTGTATAATTTACTACTAATTATTATTTCCTTTTTAACAAAGTTATTCATGTTTATAAAAAATTAAGAGGAGGTGATGGTTAAGCAGGAAATAAAATAATTAATAGTAAATTATATAATACACAATAAGTTCTTCATTATTATGTATCGGCTGCCATTTTTGGAGATTTATCATGATAATCATATTTTATAGAGTCAAATGAAATTCACGAATATTTATATTTCACTAAGTAGCCTGAATTGCGATGCAACGAGCATGTTAATTGTTCATTTTGTCTCCGTAAAGTGCAAAGTGCGTTTCTGTTTATAATTGCACTCTACATATGTGTCGATAAAGCGTCGAAGCTTCTATATTTTGTTTTATGAAATGTCTATATTTTTAGAATATCATGCTGTTAATCCACAGTTAAATGTTAATAATGTCACTCGAGGCATCACTTCGTGTGCAATTCAAATGAAGATTGCAGTCCATTTTTCGATGTGAGATAGTGCTCTACGCCAATTATACCGATGTTGATTTTAATTTTTGTAATATACCTGAAATATATGTAAGAAAGTTTTAGTATTTGTGGTGCAAGACTTAAAAAAAGAAGAAATATATCCTCGTAATTCTGTCGTCATTAACGATGCGATGGCACAATACACGCATAATTAAGAGGAAAGTTAAATGTTAAAGACAATTAATTTCAAATAAACGAAACGAGAAAACGGTAGAATTAGTCGCAAGTTTTTTAAGAATGAAAAACTTCTTTTATATCATATTCTCCATACTTAGGTTGAAAAATATCTATTTACATATTATTCAATTTAACTTTTACAATTTTATTATATGCTATATTTTTATTAATAACATTTGATATATATCGCATGTTCCGAAAGTATTTGAACAGTCCTCTTAAGTCATTTTCTTGATTTACTAAAATAAATCAGATTAATGAGACAAACATGTTTTACTCGATCTCACGTTGGACAATATACTAATCGTCTTGATGATAATAATAATAATAATAATATTAATAATAATAATAATAATATTGATATTAATAATTAAAATAATAATAATATTAATAGAAAAAATTTGCTAAACGCTTCTGGTGTTAAATCTTCATCGATCGTAAAAGGATAGGGGGGGGGGGGGAATCGATTTATTTCAATTAACGTATGTATGATAATAAATATTAGAAACAGTACGCGTGATTAAAAGAAAAACAACAACAACAAAAAAAAAAAGAAGGAAATTTCTCATTATTATCAATACTAAATCAAATCTTGTCGAAAATGTTCAATTGCGCTCGAAACGGTTTTAAATGTTACAGTGAATGTACCATTTTTTTTTAAATGTTATTATGAGATAGTTCGATATATGAAACGAGAAAATGGAAACGAAAAAAAAAAGAGAAAAAAAAAATTAGCATGATACACACGATGATTTCTTAAGGATACAAATTTGTAAAATTGTTTTGGTGAAAGAAATACTAGGAGGTGGGAAGATAAAAAAAAACTATGTATGAAAGGAATCTAAGAATGGAAGATTAATCAAACGCGTGTATAATGATGATGATGATGATGATTGATGGTATGCATCGTGTAGTACGTGTGGTTTTGCAAATTGAAAATTCAATCTTCAAACGGGGATTGAGAGGAAAGAAAAAGTGGTGTTGGAGTTGGATTTGTTTAGAAATTCCACGTAAAATATTAAAAGACACCAATGATTTTTAAATGAGATTACCTTAAAAAGAAGAGGACGAAAATAGGAAGTGAAGAAATGTTTCGTCTATATCGTCTAATTATAATTAACCTCTTCCTGTGCCATTTATCTCGTCGAAACTCAAGCCCAAGTGGTATGCGTCAACGCGCGCTAAACAGGCAAGACTGATGTTCGAGAACAGTCGAACAAGAAAGCTTGGCTTGTTATGTTTACGTTTGGTCCAACTATCTGTTTGACCCGACTACTCACGAATCTATTCACGAATCTATTCACGAGTCAGACTTGTTAAAAAAGTACGGGAAGGGGTTGAGGGAGAATTAATTAACATTATACGTACGACTTGCTCTGAATAATTTTTTTTATAAAAAATATAGTTCTTTTGGTTTTTTTTCAGCTTGCGCCTTATTCGTTCGTATATATACACACACACACACACACATATGTGTGTGTACACAACGTTATTAAATAACACGGTTGTGCTTCAAAACTGCATTTAATGATCATGTAATAAACATTTAATAAAATCAACATGGGCGCTGTTACACGTAAATTTGTTTGCAATTTTTCTATTGAATAGAAGAAATAAAATGAGTATAAAAAAAGAAAAATTGTGCTTTATCGTATTGCTATTGATAAAGAGTCGCTTTACTATATATGAAGCTCGATGATGTATCGATAACCTCATGTCAAATATACGAAGTACATATCCATCTCTTTGCACATTTCAAATATCGACAAATAAATATTATTCATTAGGATTGCACTTTTCATTACGAATCTTTATGGGTTTCATCCGAAAACAAAAATAAGATTAAAAAAAAAACAAAAAAAGAATAAAAAAGCAAGTAAAATATTGATAATATATTAATAGTACGAATTTGTGAAAAATATTTTTAATATATATATTAGAACATTTAAAATAATGTTAAATATTTACGTGATATTATTAATTAATTAACACGATTAATTTGCCGCAAGATATTTTATTCAATCAATTTTTTTCATAATTTCATAAGTTTGTAAGCTTCTTCTCTCTATCTCAAATTTAAGATATATATATTTTTTATGAGGATTGTTCAAGTTTTTTAGGTATCTAGTCCGTTTAACGAGATTATATATCCTTTACCTTCCTTGATTTAAGAAAATCATTTTCAATGACTGATATGTTATCTTTTACTTTTTATTACTAATATTAGACACGCATAATTTAAGAAGATTAAACGAATCAATCTTAATATTATGTAGATGATACATTAAGAAATAAATAACTACTAAGAAATGAACGAATAATTAACACAATTTTGTGAACCTCAATTATATACCATATATAATACAATATACCTATTGTACAATATATAATATACAATTATATATTGTATAATATAATATTACATACAATATATATATATAACAATTTATAATATTTAAATATTACCGCGATAAAACGACAATCGATTGTTACCCGTAATTCGATAAGTATCGAGAGATTACAGGAGCACCATTGAACTTGAAACTAATCCGATTATATTGCTTTAAAAAGCAATACTAAATTCTTACAAAAGAAGAAATGGCTTTTTAAAAATTACCACCCTCTCTAAAAAAAAGAAAATATTTTTTTCAATAACGTAATCAAATCAAATCAAGTGTAATGTAATCTTCAAATTGGCAAACGTGTTAAATCAAAAATATACAATGTCTTCGTTGATCGTAGCACACGATCAACGCATCATGATGTTAGAATTTGCAGTTGAGAACGTAAAGATCGAAAATACAATTCGATAGCACTTTTTTTTCCCGCTAGAATTTAAATCGTTATTATCAACCTTTCGTTTGTATAGTTGCACGTACCGCGGAATTCCATCTTTGACAAGGCTATTTTAAAAAAGGTAACGGTAATGTTTCGTTTCTTGGATGAGGATTGGACAGAACTTTTACCAAATCGACGCGATTATCGTTTCTATCGTGGTTCCAATTACGAAAACGAACGATTTTATGGTGGACGTTCTGTAGTATTTGCCTTGCCTGAATCATCTTTAGAAAAACCCATGAATGCAATAGATGTTCAAGTTTATGTATTTAAAGAAATTTGTGATTATTTTGAGCTTAACTCCTGCGAGAACGTTGGATTCACATTATTGAGAGTTGACCATTTGATAAATGCAATTATTAAAGAATTACAAGAACGTAAAGAACTTGGTCCATATTTATGCAATTCTCATGAAAACGACCCTATTTCGAGGTACGATATTCGAAAAGTACGATTCGTTTTATTTAAATATTTATCAAAACGAATTAATTTGACAAAGATTAAAATTGTAGATCATTGATAGGAACCTACACATTGATGAACGATGAATTAAAAGAAACTAATGCTACGATTAAAATATATATACGTATCACTTATCTTGGAAATTGCATTATTACCGAATTTGAAAACAGAAAAGGTATCCAAACTGCGTTTTATTGTCGTAAGGATAATATCGAAGGACATCCGTACCAATTACGTGAGTTAACATCAGAGAACCTTCAGACTGGATGTTGGGGTAGTCAATCCTATCTACCACCGGCAATTTTAAAGAAGTTGAAGTGTTATTGTGAACAGGATAAGATTGAGAAACAAATATTAACTCAGTTGATAGAAGCTGCTAAAGAAGCTCGCGAAGCCGTAAAGGCTCGCGAAGCCGAAAAAGCTCGCGAATCCGAAAATGCTCGTATTGCCAAATTGAAAGATCTTGAAAAAGAAGAATCTAAGAAGAAGAAGAAGTCGAAGTCGAAGTCGAAGACGAAGACGAAGACGAAGACGAAGACGAAGACGAAGACGAAGACGAAAACGAAAACGAAGACGAAAACGAAAACGAAAACGAAGACGATGACGAAAACGAAGACGAAGACGAAGACGAAGATGAAGAAGAAGATAGATGCTGATGCTCATATTCTTAATAATATTGATAATCTTTATAACAAAAAAATTAGTTTTCTAATGCAAGCATTAAAGGAACGTAAAGCTCGTGGATTGAACAGTGCAGGAGTAGCATTTCCTAAAAGAGATGAAAAAAAGATTTGTTCTCCGTTATTCGCTGCATCTCCGATTCAAATTTGTCCTCCAATTTGTAGACTTCGTTCTCCCAATCCGAATTTCTTACCTTGTATCGGTTCACAACCTCTACCATTTGCTACATGTTGCTTATAAAGTTAAATACAGATCAAAATTTACTAAACTTCGGTTATTATTACAGTATTTTTTTCTTTTTATGAACATTATTTTGAATTCAAATTCTAATGCTAGGTGGTAGCACTAGTTTATAGCATTACTGACTATATTCACTTTACTAAGAAAAATACAATAAGGTTATGTTAGTTCTTCTGAAATAATAACAGATATTGCGAGAATAATTAACTCGTATAAAGAGGTATATGATTTATATGGAACTATAAATTTTTAAATTTAGATTATTGCAATATAGTTTTAATATTTGTAATTTAATTTTATGTAGGTAAGTTATTCTAGTCATGTAAATCTTCATTTTTGTATTGTTAAGGTATCCTTGTCATCATGTTATCTCGCCTAGCTGCATTAAAAATTGCATCAAGAAGTATAAGCACTTCTGTCCCCTCCAATCAAATTATTAAATTAAGTCGTTTAAGGGTTGTTGATAACAGTGAAATTGGGAAACAAGCTATGCTAGAAGGGAAACCACCACGTTGTATTCATGTTTATAATAAACCAGGAGTTGGATATATTGGTGAGCAAATAGAACAATATTTTATTGATAATATTACTTTGAAATATGTATTGTAAAATAATATTTTATTCTAACAAAGGTGACAGAGTATTAGTTGCTATAAAAGGTGAAAAGAAGAAAGGCATACTTGTTGGTTTAAAGCAAAAACAAAATCCAAAAGTACCCAAATTTGATACCAATAATTTAGTTCTCATAGATGACAATGGAACACCTTTAGGAACACGAATACATGTACCAATACCTCATATATTAAGAACATTGTTAAAAGAGAAAACTCACAATAAAGGAGCAGATTATACTAAGTTGCTTGCTATTGCATCAAGATTTGTATAAAATTTATCGAATGTACAGATTTTTTGTTTGCAAAGTTAATATAAAATAAGATGTGTAATATAAATGTCATTATGTGAATAAACAATATTTATTTCATGTCTTATACTTATTTTCTATTGTTTTAATTGTCGTTCTAGTAAATAATAATAGTAAAATAATATAAAGTAATAAATCTCTATTCAAATCAACGCGCCTTCGTAATAATCGATTGTTAGATATGACGACTAACTTTTAAGCCAATAGCAATGTTTCATTGTACTTCTATCGTTTTCCCTAAATTGTTAGCATTCCTATTGGATAAAAATGTGAAGCGTCATATTATAAACAAATTTAGAAAGTTAACTAATAATTATTTTATTATAAATAAAGGATTATAAATAAAGAAATCACGTTCAATGATAGAAAAAAAAATATCGAATTTATCTTTCATATTATATGGAAAGAAGAAAGAAAAAAAAAGATTTAGTACTATGAAGATAGGCATGAAACATTCGTCTATGAACTAATTGTAAAACAGTAAGGAGGAAAAGAGGAACTCGTGGTCTAAGTGGCAGTGGTTGTCCTCTTTTACAAATGGCGACTTACGGTGAAACACGCCGAATTTTATAACCGCCAGAGTAGATTGATTGCATTCGTGTAAGTAAACGGTTAAAGTGTTAACAAGAGTTAATATTAACGATATCATTGATAATATAGATTGTAGGTTGAGGAAAGTGCTCAAAACTTATTGGAAGAAAGTAAGAAAATTAGAAAAAATGGGAAACGTGTTGGCTTCATCTGCACCTCCACCACCTCCGCCTCCAACATCAATTTCTGCAGTTCCTCTTCAATTCGAAAAAACAGACTCTACGACCGGGGTTGCGGCAACTACTACGATATCTGATCGTCTTGAAAATCCTGGCACGATCGAGGAACTTCATAAAAAGTGCAAAGGTATTTTATTACACACATGTCTCTAATGCGAGCTTAATATCTTTCTTAAATATAGACTTTCCCCGGTTTTCACATTTTTATGAATTAAAATTTAATTATTTTTTTATTTAGTCATTATTAGATATTGAAAAAATAGCTGTTCTTTTAATTAACATTATTTTTACCACTTTGTTGTTATTCTTACTTAAATTTTAATTAAGATGTAACAGAAAACATATATCTATGGTCTGTTACATTAATTCATTTTTTTCTTTTTTGTTTTGTTCTTAAACCAGTTGAATTCTTTACAGATGTATTCCCCGTTATTTTTGAAGGAGCAAAGTTGATGTTAAATAAAGGCCTTAGTAATCATTTTCAGATTTCTCATACAATTAATATGAGTTCTGTAACACCGTCTGGATACAAGTATGTAGAATTGAAATAGTCGTTTAATTGTCAATGGTTATGGAAACATCACATACGTGTGATATTTTCTTTCAGATTTGGTGCGACTTATGTAGGTACTAAGCAAATATGTCCCACCGAAGCTTATCCGGTTTTATTTGGTGATATTGACCCCATTGGAAATCTAAGTGCTAATATAATTCATCAAATGGGACAGAGACTAAGGGCTAAAGTAGCGGTTCAAGTACAAAGAAGCAAATTTACTGCTGTACAAATGACGAATGATTATCGTGGTGATGCATACACAGCTTCTCTTACGTTAGGTAATCCGGATATTCTTAATGGTTCTGGTAAGTATATTGCATATGTAATTGCATATTATAACGCATTAATTGATTTCTATTTTATAGGAAAATATCAATGATTTGTTCTTTAGGTGTTTTAGTTATGCATTATCTTCAAAGTCTCTCTCCTGCTCTTGCTTTGGGAGGTGAACTTGCATATCAACGAGGACCAGGGTTACCTGGAGGACAAATAGTTGTTATGTCAGCTGCTGGCAGATATATAGCTGGAGATTCTACGATTAGTTGTAGTTTAGGTTATTAATTTATCACAATTTGTTTTTAGTAATGTTAAGATTTGATCAATTACTTTGTAATGTAAAGTTTTTCTTTTTTGTATCAGGTCTTGCAGGCTGTCACGTTTGCTTCCATCAGAAAGCTAGTCAAAATTTACAAGTAGGTGTAGAGTTGGAAATTAATGCACGATTGCAGGAGTCCACAGGAACCATTGCCTATCAAGTCGATTTACCTAAAGCAGATTTATTGTTCAGAGGTGCGAAAAGTTCGATATCATTTATTAATAATATAATCTTATATACGTTTATATTCATTCTTGAAATATTCCAGGAAGTGTTGATACAAATTGGACAGTTGGCGCTGTATTAGAAAAGAAATTACAACCATTGCCATTTTCTTTCGCACTTAGCGGTATGCTTAATCACACCAAACAACAATTTAGACTTGGTTGTGGCCTTATTATTGGCTAAGAGTCATGCTAGTTTACATAATTGATTATTATCATAAGAATGGAAAAGAGCAGTGCTTTACTGCCATGTTACTAAAGATAATAATGTAACTAGCATTAACGATGCAAAGTTAGTGTCTTTTCTCAGTCTCTCATCCATCATTTAATAAAACATTTTTTAGTCAAGTTATATTATGCAAGCACATAATTAAACATTCGCTTATATTACACTGTGAGATCAGTGAAAATATTCCGAAGTCACTAAACATATTTAAATTACCATTTCTGTTATAGCGTAAACAACATTTTTGTTATTATTACAAGTAAAAAACAAATATTTATGGCATTTACAGATTTGTACAAATGAAAATGTACATAAAAATATCCGTGTAGTAATAACATATGATTTCTAGATAATAATTGTCTATATCCTAAATTGAGGGTTTTTTTATCAGTCAGGTTATTATTCATTTTTATGAAAGCATATAGATTTCAAATATATGTTATAGGACATAAAAGGATAATAAACCTAATATGAATCTTAAGTTGCAAAGATTTATTGAAAATATACTTCTTAATAATGAATGCTTTATTTTAAAGAAATATAACTGATACATATATATATAGATATATATGTTTATGTATATATGTATATTATTTATTTACTTTGTAATAATAAATATATCATATATATGCGTACATATATATTAGGTCGGGTCATAAGTAACTTCCAAATTTTTGTTGTTTTATCAGACACATTTTATTTTAATTAAATTATAAAATTGTATACACCACTACTATGCTTGGTACTGGAACACTGATTATAAATATTCGTGAAAATAACGATAGTTGTCTGTCTATCTGTCTGTTAACATTCAAATCAAAACTAATAATTCATCCTTTGGTTCGTGTTAAAGGTAACATTAATAATATTCAATTCGTTGGTTGAGGATGCATTTTTTATTAAGTAAAAATTATATTAATTTATGTATTAGCCAATTAGTTGCATCGGAAATTATGACTCGACCTAATATATTATATATATACACATATATTAATATTAAGTTGAGGAAAAAGAAATCTATTATAATTTTACATTCAAATAAATGTGAAAATAAAGGATTTACTTTGTCCTTACTTAATATATGATGTATTTTTATTACATGTAATGTAAATGTATTAAATATGAGCTTATATATGATTATGAATCATTTATACATGCTGTTGCAATATGAGACTATGTAATTTTTTGCATTTATTACTACATACAATGTTAGCGAAATTGTTTTTCATATAAGTATGCGTACAGATACATTTTTGTCTTTTTAACTTATATAATTTTTTGTCGATTATCTAAATCATAATTGGTTGACATAGCGAATGAGAAATTGTTTAAAGGCTGACTGAAAAGGTAAATAAAATGTGAACGTGAAATATTAAATATAAATATAATGCATATTAGTTTGGGGGAAAAAGAAATGTATTAATTTTTTGTTAAAGTAAACTTAAAAAAATAATGGATTCTTTTTTCCCTAACCTAATATATTATATATACTGGTATCTATTTTTTTTTTTGTGATTGCATTATTTTTTACGAAGATTTATTTGCCTTAGGATTTTGCAGAGTTAAGTAAATAGAACTTAATAAAAAGATTGTGTGTATATTGTTGAAGGAGTTTACGTAAGAGAGTGAACTTTTGAATTATTGTTAAATAAATAATACGGTTGATTCTCTTTGTTTTACCTAATTTTTATGTTTTTTTTTTGGGTCTCCTACTATTTTGTTATTAAGGTAATCGAAAATTGAATTATTTATAATTGATCACGAATAAATCCTATTATGTGTAATAAATATGTAATATATATATATATAATTATTAATTGATAGCTGTTTATAAATGTGAAATTATAGGTGTGATATTTATGTACACACATGATATATGTTAGTGGGTTGCTGAAGTATACTTATTGTACACGAATATGTTCCTTAGTGATAAAAAGAGAAAGATATTTTATTATTTTACGCTTTTTTTTTGATACTCGATGTTTTACTATGGAGTATTTGTACTAAAAAGCACCAACAAAATTGACATCTTTTGACTTTAGCTGTGTTTTGTTATGTAATAATTATAATACGGTTTTCTTAGTTCATAAATGAACATAAAAGAAACGGTTTACATAACAAAAATGTCTATCTATATATATATATGATTGATTTTAGAATTTAGTTTATATATTTTATAATTATTTATATTACAAAATAAAATCTAAAATATATCAATTTTTTTATTCGTTAGAATAATTCCATTTAATCATAAAATTATCTCAGTACAATTTGCAATTAATTTTCATTTATAATATATAAAATTCTGTGTTTCGTATATAAATTATGTCCTGTAATATCGACAAAAATATTTGATCGAGTTATATCTCGCTTAATCGATAAATTATCTACAGAGGAAGAATGAAAAAATGTTAATCGATAAAGAAAAATAATTCGTTTGATTTGAGGCGCCATCGGTAGACAGTTTTGGAATTATTATACATTCGTGTACCATTTGTAATATGTGTATCGCATATCATGTATATGTACTTGTCGTAAACTTATAATTGCCAATATTCGAAATACGTTTAATATTCGCGATCGAGTTGAGAGACGAGAAGGTAAACGAGATGGTTCTTGATAGGAACAAATGAAACAAGTATAAAACGTTACATTACCTTAGGTAGAAAAGCCGGAAGAGAAACAATGAACGATTAGTATGGAAATCGTTTAAAGGCTATAAAAATGAGTATGGAAGAATACACTGTGCGCGAACAGCCACTCAACGTCGAATACAAAGCCAAGTTCTTCTTTCTTTCTTAGACTTTCATAACGACGTTTCTTCTCTACAAGGGTCAGGTATTATTATCGTTTCTAGTTGATGTTACTACCACATATAATGTTTTACTTCTTTATGCGCATATACATACGCCTTTACCTATAATTTCATCTACTGGGTGTTCCTAGAATTTTAAATATACGCTGTTGTCGGCCATTTTGATATCTTCCTGGTACCTCTTTGGTATCATTTTGGTATCACAGAATTTATGCATTACGATATCAGGATTAAAATATTATTCGAATAATCTTTACGAATTATCTTTACGAAAAGGATACAATTTCGAAGATTTTAAAAAATGAATTGTTAAAATACAGGCCTAGATCCCGGAAATCGTTTTATCGAATTGAAAACATTTGAAATTTATGTTCGACAAATATTCAGTCATGGGTTTATATTTTTGTTTTTAACAGGGTTTTAATTAAAAATACGTATTTTGAAAAAGATTAATTAAATATTGTAATTTTAATAATTTAATTAATAAAATGAATATTGAATTATTTTAGTTTTCTTTCGGTAAAGCGACTTTTGGGATGTTTTATGGAATAAGGATTTGAACGAATCTAAAACAAGAATATACAAAACATGTTTACGCCCAATATTAACATATCCCATCAAAACTAAAGCGTACACAAAAAAAAGAAAACAAAGCAGGCATTAAGAATTGCCGAAATGAACATTCTAAGATTAGGATTTAGATTATTAAAAGAACATTCCAATATTAAGAGAAACAAGAAAAGATCGCATAAGAAATGTTAACATTAGAGAACAATGCGATATCCAGGACATTGTAAGATGTGGACGAGTCAGAAGAAGACATTGGGACGAATACATATTTATTGAAAATAAAATGGATGTTGATAGAATGATGAAAACAGCACGCGAACAATAAGCCATAAGGATCCAGACCACTAGGAAGACCCCCCAAAAAATGGCGGGCAGTTGGACGTCAGTTTCTCAGGATGACTCAGTCCAATAAAAACGCAGGTCTCAGGTTTCAGGTCTAATGTAAGAAGAAGAAGAAGAAGAAGAAGAAGAAGATGATGATGATGATGATTTTAAGGTAAATGCGAATGGATAAATAATATTATTTTCGTTATAAATAAAGAGTATGTCAATGGACATTTAAAATTCAATTAGATCAACTTGTGATTTTTCCCGCTTAAAAATTGATTTCTATTATATACGTATATTCGAGATTACGGTTAGTACAGTTAGTGATTTGAACGCTCACAATGCCAGGAGTCGATGTCGTACCTGTACACATATTTAAATCTTTCTATATGTTATGTATGTATATGCGTGCACGTAAATACGTAACGTGCTCAAAATCGCGACTCTGCAGGGTCACGTTACAGAATACATCTGCGACAATCAGAATGCATGTTACGTTAGACAGTTCGATAAGAAAATGACGATTCTCGTTGCTGTAATTTACACATCATAAATTTCAATATTTAGTGGAACGAATTTGTTTAATCAGAGTAGGGAACTTAGTTTATTGATAATCAACATAATAATACGAATGTTAATATTTTATCTGTTTATAAATAAAATTTTGTTATTCATTACATCCTTGTATTAGGCGTATAAATTCATTCAGTGCCTTGATGTTAAATAATTTATAACTCTGGTTAGAGAATGTTAAATTATTGTCCGCGGTTTCCATAACGTTTACAACATATTACAATTATGAAATATTTGACAATTAATTATAAAAGAAAAATTATTAATAAGCAAGATGCTAAAAGAGATACACATATTTGTTTTTAAAAATGCATCGAATTAATTTTTTTTTTTTACATATAATATAATGGAGTATCGATCGTTTATATTTTAGACGGTAGCAACAAGTTTTAAATTCTTTTCCTTTATACGCATATCGATGTTTTGTATCTTCATTTACATTTGAAAATGTCCAAACTTTTATTCAGGTTTGTCATTCGTTTTGAGAAAATTTATCGGAAATCATTAAAAATAGATTTGTTAAAATAACTCATTTTCTATTTCTAAGGGTAAATAATGCCTATTTTCTTTTCAAAAAAACTTTTATTCGCTTTCGACATATCCCTATCATTCAATCTGGTAAACATTAAGTGACTCATTCTTTTGTATTGGATTTCCAACCTTTACGGTTCAAAATTCATCACATTTCTAATGATTCGAAAAGGTATTGTTAACAAACTAAAAAGGTTCTTACAAAATCTAAAGTAAAAAAGTTTGAAAATGTTTGTAACATTTTGAAAATATGGTATTAACAAATCTATTGTGAGTCATTCTAAAATCTATGGACACATTTTAAATCTGATAATATTCAAAGTTGTTTCACAGAAAATACTTTATTTGAAATCGATGAAGTGTAGTAAAAAATAAATATTTCCTTAATAAATAACGTTAATTTTATTACACACAGACGAGTTATTCAAATGAATAGATACGAAGATAAATAAAATTAAAAAAGAAGACTATAACCGGCGACAGGATTTCGTCAACTATTTTCTTCTTTCCCTTCGTTTCACGACAACAAAAATAAGAAAAAAATGGAAAAAAATAAAAAAGGGGAAAGAAAATGGTAGAATCATCAAAGTAATAGTACGTTGCTTAGCTACCGTTATTTCTAAGCATACACATATATATAAATGTATGTTGCATCCAACGTTCGAATGTTGAAGAGGAAGAGGTTGTCTTGGCCATGCTCTTTCCTCCGACCCCCTTCACTCATACTGTCTCTTTCTCTTTAAACTTCTGACTGATAAGAGGAAATTATGCGCGCGCATAAGCAAGAATAACGAACGCGTTTCTACTAGTTCGATTTGCGCCATGCCCACTACTTTGCTTCCCAAGCAGAACGTGGTGGGCATTAATTCCTCTCCCCACCCCAACTTCAGTTTGACCTAAGTATTTGCTTCGAGGAGTTAACCCCCTCTTCCTTCCCCTCTCCCTCTGTCTCTCTCTTTCTACTCCTTTAGTTAGCCAATACTTCCTTTTTTCTTCCATTCTCTTTTTCCCTTTCTTTTTCTCTTTATTACTCGCGCCACGTTACCACAGCACGGGCTCTATGTAAGTACATAATATACACGAGCTTCGCTTTCGATCATAGAGTAGTGACCAACGAGAGAGTCTCATATTAGAACGACCGAGTAAAGAACATTTTATTTTCAACTACACATATTAGTCGATTGGTACTAAAAACTCCTGTGATTTCTCATTTATTACATTTCAATCTTTTATTATAAACGTTTCCTCTGTGAGACTTCTTCATTCGAAATAAGTAACCGAGAGATTCGTAAATAAAGACGTATGATTTGAGTAACGAGAAAATTTGCTGGACAACAATTGTTTTCTTCTATTAAAAAAAGAAAAAAAGGAAACAGGGTAGTTGTGGAAGTATAATTTTCATTGACGGAGTAACACTGGGGTCGATAGAATTTTTAATAGTGGTTTTTAATATTCTGTCATTTAAATTGGACACGTCGATTTGGACACTTTTGAAGAAGAGTCAGTTGCAATAGAATAATAATAATAATAATAATAATAATAATAATAATAATAATAATAATAATAAGAAGAAGAAGAAGAAGAAGAAGAAGAAGAAGAAGAAGAAGAAGAAGTGACGATTATTGTGGAGAACCAGAAGTAAAACCACCAAAGTATCGAGATCGTGATTTATTTTGGTAAGTAGTTTTTTATTGTTTGCCACATAATCGTTATTATTTACTTGATCTTTTCTTTTTTTTTTGTTTCCACCCCCTCCCTCCCCCGCCCCTTGTTATTCCAATATTCCAAAGAAAATAACGAATCCCGTGGTGATCGTCGTCGGTGACATCGTATTACCGAAAGCGTGTTGCGTTAACTGGGCCGGTGGTCCGCGAGTTACTGGAAACCGGGGGCTGTTTGCGGGGAATGTATATACGTTGGGTATCAGAGTGATAACGTCGCCCCTGCGTGCGATAAAACAGCTATCGTATGTCGGTTATGTTATAAAACCACGCTGGTACAGCGGATTGGACGTGCGTAACCCATCGACTGTCGTTCATGAATTTAGAACTCTTTGCATTTGGTTGTCCCCTCTTAGAGAACATGAAGGTTTATTAGCTTATTCCATCGCAATTAGTTAAAGAAACATATATTTTCCTGTAATATTTTATTTAAATGGCACAAGAAACAAATCAAAATATGATACGATTATCAAGATGCATGAAAAATATATCAGCCTGTTTTACGTCGAAAGAGAATGTGCCAAGTGCGTTCACGACGGATTATGCAGTTATCCAATCGGTTGAAGGATATGTAGGATTAGTAGAAGAAAGGAGAATAATAATTGTCAAAATAATTAACAAGAACTCAAATCGTATTGAATAGTCGAATAGTTGAGATATCTGGCAGTAATGAGACAGTGTTGTGATTTCGTAATTTTCTATTAGTTATTTCCAAACCATTTCTTTATCCTTTCTTTCATTTTATAATTAATATTATTTTTTTTTTTCTATAAAAATGGCAAAACGACAGAACACCAGGGAGTCTCGTGACGTATGCAATAGGGAAGACAAGTTTCAGATAGACATTTATGCAGACAAATTTAACGTCCGAAACGGTGTCGAGTGTGCAAAGGGGTTAAACTTATATTTATATAAACTTATATTTTTCTTATTGTTAGTTTTATTTCAATCGTCTAAATTGCGCGATATTATTCATAATCTTTGATATCCATTACGTATTAGAAAGATACAAACGTATCTCTGATTTAATATACGATTAATCGATTATAATACAAGAAGAAAGGATTACACGAAAATAGAGAAATTTGGTTTAAAACTCTTTCGACAAAAATACGACCTATATCATCTTGTTTCTCTTATCGATAATTCATGTGACATGAAAAAAAATATAACAGCAAAAAGCTCGATCGTTCTTCTCATCTTCTTATCTTGCATCACTGTTGCTAACGAATAAACAATCTAAATGGCGATGACCCTTAGCAAGTTCGTTTGTTTTTTTTTTTTTTATGTGAAATTAGTTATGTAACATATCTCTTGTGTTAAAAAAAAAGTACAATTTTTGCTCGTTCGCAATAACGTTTTATATATTAGGTCGTCCTATAAATTTCTTCCTTATTTTTTTCAATATAAAATAGTTTTTTTTCTGTGTTGTATTTTATATTACTTTACTTAACAATATACGTTTTTATTTCTATTACCTTTATCTTAATATTATGGTATTTAATATTAATAAAATGATATTAAATATAAAATATCAAGTATAAAAAGTTAATTGAGAAAAAGGAAGAAATTTATATTTTTATATTTATTATAACCTAATATTCGGCGCGCGTAGTTGAAAATTATTGTCAGTTATATTCCTTTTTTGTAATGGAAAGGAAATATGTTATTTATACGAATGGTAGAGTTTTTATCCAATAAATTTCACTCCACTATTGGCCTCTACCTTTGGTCGTAGTCGTAGTCTCGAATATGTTTGAATTTTATCGGTTAGAACGATCGTCCAGGGTCGTCATTATTTCTATTTAAACACTTGTTCGCTGCGTCACATGTTCCTTGAGTCACTCAATTGCTCGTCACGATTGACGTTAAAAATGCGACTGATCTCTTTTCCTTGTTTGAATTTTATTTATTTTTTGTTGTTTTTTTCAATATTTTATTTAGTTGCTTCTAAGTTCTTCTTACTTATTGTTTTTCTCTTATTTTTTATTTGTCGTTTAAAAAAATTCTTGGGTTAAAGTTTCGAAGAGAAGACACGATCATTAGAACGACGAGAGGGAAATTTTCTTATTACATTCTATTTAAAACAATTATTTTAGAAAAAATAAATTGAAACATTCGTCAAATTGATCGATCGTGTAAACACACGAGATATTTATTTTTTTCGTTTTTACGTAAAAGTATCAAAATTTAACGAATATTTAGAAATGTGTGCCTAGGTCGGACATTTTCTTAGATATTTCTTTTATTTTTCATTTATTTTGGTTATATATTTTTAGTTAAAATTACGTTATCAAATTTAAAGGAACAAATTTACGAATTTTAGGTAAAATTCGAAGAGTTTTTATCTTATTTCACGGTCAGAAAATGTTCTCGTATGTACGTTGTATCTTATAATAATCCTTACGTAAATAAGAGGTGAGAGTGCACGATGTCGGGTCGTCCGAAAGAAATTTCTTTCTTTTTTTCTTTTCTCTTTCTAAATATATGATTTTCGTCAGACGATAAAAAGACAAGACGTTAAATACAAATTT
This sequence comes from Mischocyttarus mexicanus, assembly GCA_023678845.1. Classification (NCBI taxonomy): domain Eukaryota; kingdom Metazoa; phylum Arthropoda; class Insecta; order Hymenoptera; family Vespidae; genus Mischocyttarus; species Mischocyttarus mexicanus. Next base: position 1,293,705 of record JACGTP010000033.1, on the reverse strand, counting down.
TACATTTATATAATGATGAAAAATAAGAGACAGGAAAAATATTATTTTTCTAGGATTAGATTTTATTTCAATGTTTCTTTAATTATATAGCCATAACGATCGTATCCTCGCGCGTTAAACTTTCTCCGATCGATTAAGAAATTTTCATAACTTAAGCGTCGTTTTTTTCATTCTTTTGAAATAGGAAAGAATTTCCTTCGCTTTTAACGAATTATTTTTCATATTTATTTTTTTTGTCCACGTCATCGAGAAAGAAATTCTAGATTCTTTGAATATTTAATATACACATTCATATACCTATATATATATATATATATATACCCACATACACACACCTCAACAGCCACATATATGCATGCGCGCACACGCACACACGGACGCACGCGTACACGCACACAGCATCCAGGTCAGACTAGAGCAGAAGTGTCAAAGTTCACGTAAATAAATGTACATTTGTACGTTTAAATCATCGGGATCTTTCTATCATTTTACATCTCTATTTTGAATTATTTCAACAAATGCGTTACGAAATGATTATTATTTTGTCTTATTTAGAAATCATTTCTCAACTCTTGTTTCTTTTATAAACGATAATTTCGAAAACTTGGAAATTAACGTTAAGAGAAATTTCCTTCGAATTTTTATGACAAAATACAATTTTTACGCGGATGATCATTCGACGGTGATCATTCTCGATATTATTATAGTCATCAATTATTTTGTCGGTCGTTTACCGCGTATATTTCTCTCGGATTTTGTATAACTATTGCAAATCTTGTAAAATATATCTTTTTTTTTTTGTAAACATGGGAACCGTTATTTCCTCGAACGTAGACCACATCCGTTGAGAAATAATTTCAATGTGTCCGCACACGAGTGTCGTAATACATCGTTGACAATTTTCATCGGAGTTGGTATGTCGTAGATGAAAATTTTTTTTTTTTTTTTTTGTTTTTTTTTTTTTATTTCTTTATTATATGAAAATAACAACTTTGTTCGTAAGATATCAAGAGAGAAAGAGAGAGAGATACTAAACAAATATAACGTTTATAATATAAATATTTATATAAGTGTTAACGTTAATAATAATTTATCTCGCAATTATCGATCTCGTAATTAGCCTTATGAAGATGACGTTGTTATTATCAAAGTTTCTTTACATCACCGAAGACACAGCTTCCAAAGATATCTTTAAGTGTCGTTAGCCTTTATCTATCTTTCTTTTCGCGGTATTTTCCCTGCCAGTGTTAGATTAACTGCAAAAGTGATATAATCTCTAATAATACATGCATAGAACCGACATATTTGACTCTAGTTAGACATATCGTGAATCATATTAATCGAGTATATTCTATTATCGTGAGCGATTATGTCTGATCATTTTTATTATAGTTATTCCTTATAGTAGATTTTTATTTTAACAAATTATTACCGATATTTTATTCTTAACATGTATTAAATATTGAACAAATTTATTTCAAGACAAGACGGAGTTAAAGAACAAACGTCTGTTTACGATTAGACATATTTATTTTTTTCTTTTTTCTTCTTTTTCCTAATGTAGAATGTACGATAACACGAATTGATAAAATTGCAATATAATCTTTTAATATGTTGTAACGTATCATCATCTTCTTCTTTTTCTTCTTTTTCTTTGTATTATATTTTTCTTTTCTTTTCTTTTATTAACTTCATTTTTTTTTTTACGTCTTTACTTTTAATTACATTCATTTTATCTTGATTATGTTTGCCTAACGAAATCTCGTATATACTCGAGTCTTATTTATCTATCCGATATTATATAATATATTTATTTCTATAAAAGATATATCGAGGGATTGGAGGGGGTGGTCGGAGGATTTTACTTTTACTTGCGAGATGATATGTAGCTGCTACTCGTTTCCTTTATCTTTTACTTCTTTCTCTCTTTCTCTCTCTCTCTCTCTCTCTATTCCACTTTTCAGCTTTTGCTCTGTGAATGTTTTTATCTCGATTATTTCTTAAGATCGACATTTAGAGGCAAGATACGTGATACAGCATTAGTGACGTTTATTTGCTACTTTCCAGAGATACGTAAATATTTAATTAAATGTGTCATCACTTGATCCAAGTCCAATCGCGTTATCAATATTTTCTAATATATATATATTTATTCGATTTATAAATATATATTCGATTTTTCCTTCATTAGATATTTGCACAATTTGAGAAATAATTTAGATTAACGTAAGTGTTAGTAACTTTTTGGTTGAACATAGACGACATGTGATAGAATATAAGATTCTTGAAAATGGCGGCAACACGGTGAAAGGCGAATGGTTCGTTAAGAAGAATCAAGCTCTTCCTACCGTGTACGCTCCGCCTTCCGTTTAAAATTCGATCCAAGACAAATCATCATTTTTTTAATTTTTTAAAATCATATATTAATATTCTTCATTTATTTTCTCCTTCCTCCTTCCTCCTTTATCATAGAACAATAAACACTCAAAAATTAGAGAAGTTTAAAAATACGCGTCTGAATGAAAATCATTTCTTCTCATCGATTCCACACATGCATTATCGCATATTAAATCTTTCAATGATCTTTATGCTCATATTCAAGGTCACGTGTTAATCATAGACGTTTCTCCCTCTATAATTGAAAAATCTCAAGAATTTATATATCGATTGCGTCGTAACTTATCGCAATGATATCGATTATAGAAAACAAATTATTCAATAAGTTTAAAGCTGGTCGTTTGAATTTTGATTTTTTTTTCCAAATTTTCCATCTAGAGGTAATTTATATTCGGTTCGAATATCTGGTATTTCGTTTTAGACCAAATGTTTCCACTTTACGAATAACAGAAGCTTTAAACTAACGGGAAAAATTCTTATGTTAGTCAGAAGAAGAAGAAGAAAAAGAGAAAGAAAAAAAAAGTTTTCTTTATCTCGAAATAGTGATTTATATGTCTGGATCCTAAAAAGGATTTTGTAATATCGAAGATGAAAGGTAGATAATTATGCGTTACCTTTTACCGCGAAAATAGTTTTCTTTAAGAAGAAGAAGAAGAAAAAAAAAAGAATCGCTTATTTTTGTATATATTTTTCAAGTAAGATGTTATCAATAACATTTTGGAATTCAAATATAGGAGGAAAAAAAACAACGTTAACATGGAAACTTGAAGTATACATTATTTTTAAGTATAGGTTTGCAAATGGCTATAGTTTTACGTAACCAGAAAGAAATTATGCCTTAACCATGGTCGATGAATTTATTTAGATTACACGTTTTAGACTTCGCGTAAATCTAAACAGGCATGCTTTTATTTTTTCGTTTTATAATTTAAATACTCTTTATTTTTTTCGATTTTTAATGATTTACTATCACTCTTGATAAATTCGTTAGCAATATTTCTTTTTTGTTTTTTGCTTTTTTTTTTTTGTTTTCGTAACAAATAAGTATAATATATAAATTCTTTTTATCGTTGCTTTATACCTCATACTTATATCAAAACGAAATAAAATAAAATATAAAATTGTGCGATATTTCAAAGGTACAGAAAATGATTTCCAATTCATTATTTTGACGATATTATTAATCATTATTTTTATATCAAATATGGCTCGACATAATATTTGTTATACGCTCTGCATTATTACAAAAGAATATTTTATTGAGACCTCATATTTTTTATTTATTTTATAAATAATGATCAACGAATTGTTCGTAGGTAAAATAAAGAAATTAAAAATCGTCAAGTGGTTAACTATACTTTTTACAAAGAAAATAAAGTAAATTATTATAATTCTCTTACTTCGTAGTTAAAACATTTTAAAAGCACGATTTATTGATATCTAATAAAAGAATAAATTTGTTAGAACAAATTGTCCGACTTGTGTCCCATTATCGAACACACAACATACAATTTCGTAAAATAATTTCGTAAGATCTAGGACACTTGTTCGCGTTCGTTAGTCACCATGGACGACGTTTCTCTCGAGAGTATAACATGCTGTTAGTGTATTTTACATTACGTCATTTCGAGTTAGTGCACCGGTACTCGCCGATTGTTTTCGAGTTTTTTGAAACGGTTCTCTCTCGGTCGGTGCATAAAAAAACAACAAAAAAGGTAACAGAAACATAAACAACACGTTAGAGACATATTCCATCGGTGCAGTGCTGCTGTTGCGTTCGTTGTTATGCGTGCTTACTTCCTGTATACCGGGTGTCCTTTCGTAAAAATATTCAACAATTCTTCGTTAATAATAAAAATAACAAAAAGAAAGGACAATGTGAAAATATTAGAAAATATCCATTGAGTTAATTGCTAATAATTCATATCTTTCGATTAATTTTTAACTTTGCGCGAGAATATAACAAATTGTATTTTTCCTTTTCTTTCCTCGGTTTTCTTTCATTTCTTTCTACACTGCATCGGTACGAATCGTTGTGCAGTAAAAAAAAAAAAAAAAAAATAAAGAAAAAAATCAACCTCGTCACGAAATACGCGATGCTTTTTTCGTTCAAGGCTATCGTGCACGAGCGTACTCTTAACGACTTGCATATTCGTTCACGTAACGAAGAAACGTTCGAACATTTCGTAAACAATTCGTAACATCGTCCAACTTTACTTCTAGGTACTCGATCGTAAGTATAGGTATATAATTACAGACATATATATACGCACATATGCAATAAACATATATACACATGTGTGTATATATATGATATATAACAAATGCAGTTTTACACAGAATTTTATAGCGATAAGAAAAAAATAATTAAATCGAAATTAAAAACGAATTAACATATTAGAAAATAAAATAACCTAACGCACAAATTTTTTACTATTCTTCACAAATTACGATCATACGAATAACACTCGAGAAGTAATAGTAAATAAACACGGTCTTTCGAATTATTTTTCTTTGTCTTTTTTTTACACACACGAATAAATTAATTGCTCCGTTTAACCGTAAACAATTTCGAGAGGATTCTAATGAATACAGTCTCGTTGTTTCTCTCTCTCTCTCTCTCTCTCTCTCTCTCTCTTTATCTTTCTCTCTTTCTCTCTTTTTCTTTTGTACGACGTAGAGGTAAATGTTGAAAACGGAAAAAGATGGAGAAAAAGAAATTATTATAAGAAGAAGAAAGGTAGTTCATGGAGCGGTCCGTTGGTGTACTGAGCTGGAGGCAGCTCTCGCGGCGACTGATTTCACGAAATACCGAGTGATAATGCGCACCAATACCGTCGACACGATATCTGGCATATGCACCGTCTTGTTCTATCTTGGTAAGCCCGTTAAGCGAAATGGTATGTGCCTTTCTATCGACCGGTACGCACCGATATGACTTATCTCGTTCTTATACAGGGTGTAAACTTTATAATATCCGTGTATAGAAATTTCGGAGATGGCATTGGCATGTGCCAAATTGAGAAAATAGTACAGATTTATCTTAACGTTTGTCTCTTTCTCTCTCATTTATTTGACTTTTTTTTTAATAAGAAACTCGGACAATGATTTTTCATTTTCAACCGAGTAACAATACCTATCTATTGTAAGATAGATCGATCGATTGATTTATTTATTTATTTGTTTTGTATTATTAAGATTGAAAAAAGATATAAATGAGCGAAAATAAGACGATTTTAAATAATGTATCCTATAAACGTTATTCCCCCTTAAACGTTATTTGTTTTATTTGTAAACGTGTTTACACATCATCCGAGTTAGAATTCTATATTATGGTACACCTCATATAATGGAGGTCAGTATGGCTTTGACTTTCGTTACATACACGTCATAAGGTACTCGGTTAATAAGTTTGGTCTTCCATCTTACGATAGATGAATCGATTTCTTTGTACTATTTCTTTTGTGATAGTTTTATTAACCAAAGATTCCCGCGATGTTTCTCGAAGGTATGTGGCTTATTTGAAATAAATACAAAAATAAAATATACGAACGTTCGTCATTATTTAGAATTGATTCATACCATATAAACATTGTAGTTTCTAATCTACAAATAATCATTAAAATCAAATCTAATCGTTGGGGTAATTTATCAGTCATTTAAAATCAATTATCTTGTTGTGTCACTTTAGTCTTAATTACTTTATTATATGTAGTCACGTTTTATACTTAAAAACCGATTTGTTAATTTATATATATATTTATATGTATGTATACGTATGTATATGTATGTGAAAAGGGAATCATTTTTCAAGGAAGGATTCGACGACTAAGCCTAATGAAACTCATGAATGCTGCGTCTTATCATGTAGATAAGAATCTTCGAATTCTAACATACGACACGGCTCCCCATACTGATTCTTAAACCGTGTTTACATGTGGATCGTATATATTCGATTATGATTGAAATTTATTTCACGTGAGCTTTACGTTAGTATATTCAAATGAAGAAAAAGCGTTATATGTATATATGTAAATACATTGTCTTTATTTTCCTTTACAATTTGAAAAGATACATTTTTATTTATCTATAAATAATTATTATTTTTTTTTTATTCTCTTTTAAAGTAATTCGTAATGTTTCAAATAATATTTGATTCGGAGATGTTAAAGTTTTGGAAAGATCAAAGATACTTTTAATCTCTCGTTTAAATTATACGTCATTTTAGTACGAGACAACAAAAGCATATTTATATACATACATACATATATATATATATATAAGTTGAGAGTCACTGTAAGCACACAACTAGTTCAGATAAGGTATCGCTCAGTGGTCGGTCCGCGATAGCGTTTCGCAGTGCGATTCAACGTAAAACGCATCGCATCGCGTTTAGTGTTCTCTACCAACGTCGTGTCCCCGTATATATAAAAAGACAGAGAGAGAAAGAAAGAGAGGGACACACACTCACACACACACATGTACATATCGGTATAATATATGTGCGTGGGAGGAATTCGAGGAGTTTCAAGCCTACGTCGGGTTTTATAATAACTGTCAGAACCGTCTCTTAAACGTTCAAATGAATATCGATACGTTTTTTTTTTATTTTATTTCTTTCCTTTTCTTTACTTTTCTCAAATCTTTCGATCAATAATTATAGGAAAAAAGAAAAAAATAGAAATAAAATCATAAATGTAATGTGATTGTATTGTAATATTTACAAATACAATCGTAAATCATATGCTTTTATTTAAATCAACCGATCTAATTAATCATCAATGACAATTATTTTTGTCTTTCTATATTTTCGAAAAAGAAACTTAATGAGAGGAAAATAAAAGCAGTGTTTAGTGTTTAGAAAGACAGAGAGTAGACAGTAGAGAGAAAGGGGAGAGAAGGTTATAATAAGAGGAATTAAATAACGATAATTAAAACGTAAGATATTGTGTGTGTTTTTGAACTGTGTATATGTGGATTGTAATATCGACAATATGGACCTTTCATCACAGATAACTGACGCGTACTATGGTGAGTTGTATTAGTGTATCACGTATATTATACGTAGCACAAATCGTCGAGATAGAGTAATCTCTTGCGGGTAGAGAGATTAGCCAAGGACGTGGAGATAAACTTTCAGTATTATTACCACCTCCACCTTGCACCAGACTCATTCTCTTTCTCTCTCTCTCTCTCTCTCTCTCTTTTTCTTTTTTCTTTCATTTTTTCCTTTCGATCGGGTATAGTTTCTCTCTTCTTTTTCTATTAACTTCCTTTTCCTCGGTTCCTCGTTTCGTCTTTATTCATCTAAACTCATCGACAAGAAAAAAACATTAACGATTAGATAGTCACATATAAACATATACACATACAAACATACATACATATCAATGAAATTCCTCAAGAATTTTCATCTAATCCAAATCTTAATCGATCTAATCGATATCGTTTTATCGTACCGGATAGGGTTCATTGACATTGTAATTATCACGATTATGATCATTTAATGCGATTATTATTGTATATACATATATACATACATATCTAATAGTAACTAACTAATGAATATTCGATAGATTATTAATCAATATTCGATATCGTTATTAATTTAGAGTACAAATCGCGTTAGAGATTATGTGACATTGTTATTCTTCGAGATGTATTAGGTCGTCCCATAAGTTTCTTCCTTATTCTTCAGTATAAAATATTTTCTGCGTGTGTTGTATTCTATATTATTCTACTTACCGATATTACGATTTTATTTCTATTACATCGTTCATAATATTAGGTGTACAAATAAGTTATTACCGTTCAACAAAGTATGGCTTTATGATTAAATTATGGTTAAAATTGTCTCATGTAAAACGTCATATCGTAAAGTAAGACATCTCTCGACAACATAATCTTGATATATTAGTGATTTTGTATTGGTATCGGATATTTTTTTTCCTTCGAAAATGTCGAGTTTTAGGCCGAATAAGCGTCATTTGCGGGAACTTTTGATTAAATTATTTAATTTAAAGAAATCTGCATCTGATGAGCATCGATTGCTTGTGGAAGCATATTTCGAGAATTTTTTAAGTTAGAGAAGTTTTCATGAATGGTTTTTAAGTTCAAAAACGGAGACTGTGACGTTGAAGACAAAATACGTAAGGGAAGGCTGAAAATGTACGAATACGCGGAATTGGAAACATTATTGGTTAAAAATTCGTGCCAAACGCAAAAAAAAACTTGCACTTATATTCGGAGTAACTCAGCAAGCAATTTTACATCATTTAAAATCATCAAATGCTTAATTTTTTAATAAGAACGGCGGAAATTTATTTGTACACCAAATATTTAAATATTAGTATAAAATAATATTAAATATAAAAAGTTAATTAAGAAAAAAGAAAAGAAACTTATGGGAACAACCTAACAGATTGATATTTTTTTTATTTTTTCTTTTTTATAAGAAAATCTTGTCAAAGTCACACCAGGTGTAATAGAATTTTTTTTCTTTTTCTTTTCACCGAGGGTTGCGTGACACGTGGGGGGGGGGAGGGATGGGGTGGTAGACGGTGTAAGCTTTTTCCAAACTCTGCTAACATTTTCTTCGTTTCCTCTATCTTTTTCTTATTCTTCTTCTTTGGTGGGTAGACTGACAGCTGAACAGGCAGAGAACGCGTCCATCCGTTCGTCGTAGTCATCATAGTCGTTGGCATAAGTTCGTGGGCAGTGATAAGAGAGGGTAAAAAGAGACGGTTATTTTCCCAGGCGGAGGTAGAACGGAAACGACTGCGTAGTCCCTTTCTCTCTCTCTTTCACACACACACACACACACATACAATGTCTCTTTTCTCTCTTTATATCTCTCTCGAACTTTTTTTCTTTCCTACTTTATGTGGTTGGCAACCCTAGCAGGCAACTCCGTACACACGTTACCACTTTTATGCGGGTTTTATCGTTTATAATAATACCATGTTGGTTGACGGCCCACTTGGTTTGACGAAGACAGGGAAGGTAACGGTGAAGCTCGTGGTTTATGTTAATAAGACTCACAAACGGTGATTAGGTTCGCGTAACGTGGCACTTTTAACGCGTGTCTTTGGTGGTATAAAGTGACGTTTTTCAATATATGTATACAAGTAGCTTTCCTACAACACGGCATCCTCTAACACGGTTTCGCTCCAACACGATAAGAAAATTGCAAAAACCTTTGTACAGCACTGTACTTCTACCGTCTTAAAGATACAGTGTAACCCTCCTTTTTGTACTGGCTCTGGGTCTCATACAACACGATTTCACACAACACGGAATTTTCTAGGAACCTATCTACCGTGTTAGAGGAGGGTTACCTGTATATATATATGTACACGATTGTGTTAGATTTAAACTAATTATTTTTCTTTTCTTTATTTCGTTTAGCTTTTTTTTGTTCATTTAATTGAATTTGATCAGATGAGATGAAATATTCAATTATTTCGTTTAAGGGGGAGGGGGATTTAAAAAATTGACTATAAGAAAATGCAAAAGAGAAAAATCGATTTTCCGAAAGTGCTTATACCCTCCCTTACCCTCCCTTACCCTCCCCCCAGCCTTAAATCGACAAAATATATATAATATATTTAAAAATATGTAATTATCTTTTTTTGAAATGGGTCCTTTAACAAATATTTTCTTTTTCAAATTTCTTTCTTCGGTCTTATATTGTTTTACGGTTGAAAGAGATTAAAGATAAGTATAAAACGAGCCACGCCTCCGAAAATAAGGGACAGTTTATGGGAGGAGTCGTATTCCGTGGAAGTGCCGTACACCTTAGGTGAAGGCATGGCGTCATAATCGATTAGATGCGAACGATTAGGGAAAGATTATGTTGTTAGAAATATATCAACTTTTGAAAGTTTCTCGAGAAGTATCTCTTAAGAGATATGAAAAGGGTTGTGTATGTTAGAAAACTCAAATGGTGTTTTTATATTCTTTTTTAGAAAAATTTCATATTTTTCTTTCTCGAAAATTTCCCAAAGGGATTTTCAGGTAATGGTAATTAAGAGATAGTATTTCACTCTTTTGAAGGGTGTATTTTTTTTTCTATTTATTTATTTACTTTTTTTGTCGAACGACTCCGATCATTTGTTGAAACGAGAGTTTTGTATTTTACAAATTCTATGGATATGTGTAAGTGTAAATTAATGTCCGTTCGTATGTATGTGTGTGTGTGAGTTTAGAAAAGAGGAAGAGAAAAAAGGAGGGGGGGGGGGAAGGAAAGAGTAGATCGTGTGTCCCCGAGGAATCAAAGCCGCCCCGGAAAACGCCCCCAATGCATACTCGTACGGTTATCTACGTGTGTCAGACGTGTACGGCTTGTCAAAACACATTAGAAATCGTTCCGCGTGTTCTCCTCGTTCTCTCTAACAAAACCATTCGATCTGTTTGACTCTTTTAAAGGAAGGTCGAATGCATTTCACGATAATATCGATGCAACCATAAACGTCTACTTCTCGAGTGCACGCTCTCGTTAGTCCAATTTACGAGCTATGAAATTTCTAGATAATTTATTTACTTCTCCTTTAACTTCCCCTAGATTTAGAAATTCTTTTTTTTTTCTTTTAATTTGTACAAAATTTATAGCAAAATTTTTCATCATTTTTCACGATTAACGGGTTATTAGAAATAAATGATACTCGATGCGATATTTTTTCAATTAGTTTAGATTAGTTTGAAAAAACCGGGATAGAGTAAAGATCGAATAAGGATGAGAATCACTGTGGGTAAATCGAGACAGGAGTAACTACTAACTGCCATGCGATATTTTATGGGTTCCATAAAGTAACGTGTTCGTTATGTTCCGCGTGTTAGAACGAGCTGATCGATTTTGTGGAACGATTTAATAATAAGTAGAACAATTCGATCTTTTTCGATATCGAACTCGATGGAAAATCAAATTGTCTTTTTCTTTTTATTTCTTCATCTTCTTCTTCTTTTCCCTTTTTATTTATTTTTTACGACCATATTCTATGATCGCAATTTATCGAAACGATAATATTTTTATCTGTGATTCTTTCATTAATTCATTAAATATTTTATTAAAATACTTTATTTAAAAAAAAATGGAAAAATAGCCAGATTCAAAACGTCATTCGTGCGAGATTGATTAGAACCACTTGCGTACGATGAAACAATTATCGTATTACCAATTCGACGATATATTTCAAATTGATTTTTAATTAATAAAAAGATCACATTAATTTCTATTTAACTTGATACAATTTAATTGACATCATTCCACGTTTTACGTATGTGTTAAAAATTGAGAATTTATAGGAAATGTTTGTTGTACTAATGATCATCGTTGAAACATAGTAATATTTTTCAAAATTTCTTGTCTCTCTTTGTCTTTATTGTATTATAGAGTTAAAGAAAAAGACAAGAAAAAGCAAAAAAAAAAAAAAAAAATAACAAAACCTATTTCTTCGCGCGACACAACGAACGAGAGATGTACGAGCCACAATAGGGCATTCAGAATTGGGCGTAAAAAAACACTGTCATAAAAAATAATAGTGCGACAAATATTTGTCGTTGCCCTCTTGAGCCGTCGACAGACTGATTGTGAATGTGGTGGTGATGATGGTGATGGTTTGCTGGGTTGGTCGGTTGACTGGTCGGATGATGGTCGTGTTAAGCTCTTGGATCTTGGACTTCTTTTACTTTTACCAAGGATATACCTACAAATGGAAAAGAGAAAAAAAAATAAAAAGAAAGGAAAAGAAAAAAAAAAGGAGAGAGAAACCCAGAGACTGCATGGCATCAACAGATTCTTAAGCTTGTGAAGATTAGCTATGTCTCAACTAATCCCATTGGGATTTCCTAGAATAATGTATTATTTGTGGTTAGGAAAAATCAACTAACCGCATTACTGGAAAAAAAAGAAAAAAATTATATAAAATGTCGATGACGTCTTGGGTATTACGATTTATTATTCACTTTCTTTCTTTCTTTCTTTCTTTCTTTCTTTGTTCCGGGAAAATAAAATAGAAACAACAACAATAATAATAATAATAATAAAAGAAAAACCGAATGAGTAAAATGAAACAAAAAAATACACTCGTTAATTATTTCCATCCGAAACTCATTGAGGGATTATTTTTTAATACGATCATCGTGATTTATGACACATCTATACCATTTTAACTTCAAATTAGGACTAAACAATTTCAAATAAGTACATTGTTTTGTCACAATTTCAAATTGTTTAATCCCAATTTGAAGTTGAAAAGGTATAGTTACTTTTTTAAAAAAATAATTTTTCCTACCTAGACATGTTCAGATTATCTTTCGTTTATTGCATTTAATCGATCGCGAGAAAATTCAGAAAAAAATGAAATTATCGTCAAGTTAATTTAGCACCGAGCTTGTTTTCTTATCTCTTGGACTTTTCATTGTGCGGAAGGTTCGTTTTGCTCGTCTGGAGGACAACGACACCGTGCTACGATAATGACCAGAAAGACTAATTGTTATGGTTTCGACGACTTTACCATTCTCTTACCTTCTTCTTTCCACCTCTCTCTCTCTCACTCTCTTTACCATTTTTTTTTTGCTTTCCCACCTTTCGAAGAACTAACGCGGCATGAATACTGGACAAGACTCGTTTGACTAGATCCACGTATACTTAAACCAATTTCAAAAAATGAGAACGATAAATGATTTCCGTTTATGCGATATAATCAAACAATTTTCGACTTTTTTTTTTTTACAAAAGAACGATAAGCGTTTAGAAATAAATCGATTTTTTTTTTTTAAAACAAATGGGAAAAACGTTTATTAATTTATTCTACTTTTTCCTTTTTTTTTATATTAAATATTTTATTATTATTATTATTATTATTATTTATATATTAGAAACAATTGATATTTGTTTATTCGATCGCGTTTATAAAGATTCTTCTTTCTCTTTCGTTTAATAAAAAAAAGGAAAAAAAGAATTTTGTTCTTAACAAACGTTGATTTTGTTATCGCCCTGGGCCAGGAGTCCGGCAGCAAAACCGGATGTCCGCCCGCGCAGGATGTGACGTCAGATATGTTGCCAGCAAGGCTAGAACGTAAAACCTACCCGCCTGCCTGTACACTGCAAACATTTTTCCTCTATGTACGCCTCTCTTTATTCCATTTCGTTTTGTTTCTTTTCCTTTTTTTTTTTATTCTTCAAACATGACATTATTATTTTTTTGTGTATTAGCCTATTCTTTCCAACAAACAGACACAAACAGTCATTTTTTTTTTTTAATTAGGACTAGACATATATCAATGAAACATTGAATTCCTCTCTAAATGATTTGTAAAAAATTGATCATTACATTTTCTTATGAAATTATTAAGTGTTGGAATTAATTCGTAGCGTTTTTTTATTAAAAAATAAGGATTTATTTGAAATGAAAGTAAAAAATTACATTATTGAAAATACTGCCCATCGCTTGCCACTACCTTTTCCCATTTTTCAGGTAACTGTCGAATACCCCTTTGAAAAAACTCTTCGTCCTTGGAGGCAATCCATGAATCCATCCAATTTTGGCAATCCTCATAAGATGTTCATTTTTCCTCTAATAAACCATGAGCCATTGATCGAAACAGGTGGTAATCCGAAGGGGCAATAATATCCGGAGAATACGGCGGGTGGGTTAAGACTTCCCATTTCAATGTTTCCAGATATGTTTTCACTGATTTCGCCACGTGAGGTCGAGCATTGTCGTGCAGTAAAATAACTTTATCGTGCCTCTTGCTCCATTCCGGCCGTTTTTCCTTCAATGCACGACTCAAACGCATCAATTGTAACCGGTAGCGATCCCCAGTGGTGGTTTCATTGGGTTTTAACGATTCATAATAAACTACACCTTGTTGATCCCACCAAATACAAAGGAGGAGCTTAGATCCATGAATATTGCGTTTTGCCACTGATGATGATGGTTGTCCGGGCTTAACCCATGGTTTTCTACGCTTAGGATTGTCGTAATGTATCCACTTTTCATCACTAGTAACAATACGATGTAAAAACTTGTTCTTTTGTGCCGTTCCCGCAAAAACACTTTATTTGGGATAAACCCCAACATATTTAAATAATAGTAACATGATGTTATTAACAATTAAAACATAATATTTGTCGTAAAAATAAAACCTTGTTAGAGCTGGTTTACGATAAATTTTTTTCTGAAGGTGAAAACAGAATACTCTAAAACTCATGTCATCTTTAGTATAACGCTACGAGTTAATTCCAATACCTAATACGAAAGCTAATTTATTGTTCAAATTACAAGTAAAGCTGCGCCAAGTTTGTCATTTTAGAAAGAATATGAACGAAAAATAATATTGGCTGGGAAATATTCGAAAAAGAGCAACGAATTTATTATAAAAATTATTTTCACGACTTTTCTTTTTTTTACCTACCTACAAATTTGTTGACCCGTTCCAGAAAGGTTAGATCTGCACCTTTCGTGCGTGTGTGTTTTTTTAAATATATAAAGTACATATTTACATAGATATATATATATATAGGTTTTATTTGTATCTTTTTTTTTTGTTGCTTTGAAGAAAAATACAAGTAACACTTTTAATACTCGAAAGTGTCAGTTTCTTTTTAAGAAGATTTTTGAAGGACCTCATCTTCTGTAGAAAAAGGTGTTAAGCCTTTCATATATACAAGTTCAACGTCGAAAAGTCACAGGAATAACAGGACCATTTTGACGAGTTGAAAAGTCAAGTTTATTCTAAACTACCTTTCGTGAACCGTCTTGACTAAAGTGAAAAATAAAACTGTTCGCGTTCTTAGTTTATTTATTTATATTTTCTTTTCTTTTCTTTTCTTTTTCTTTCTTTCGTTGGTATGATTATAAAGAAAATAAAGATTCTTTTGGAAGTATACCTTTTCAACTTGAAATTGGGACAAAACAATGTATCTATTTAAAATTGTTTAGTCCCGATTTCAAGTTGAAAAGGTATAGTTGTTAGAAATATCGATCCGTTCATTTTTCTTTCTCTCTTTCTCTCTCTCTCTCTCGAGAGAGTAAAAGTTAAAATTAGATCATTAACGCATTTAACTATAATGTAACTTTTAATCCAAGTTAGATTAAAACGTACGTGTCGTTAGGATGTTTTTTACAATATCATCTTAGTAATAGGAATAACAATAATTGATTCATTAAATATTATCTCTATGAAATGCATTCATTAGTTTATAAAATAGAACACGTTTGAACGAATTATAATCAGAAGAATGATTTTCATCACGATCGTGGAACGTTTTTCCTTATGATCTATGATCAATATTCCAAAGTACAGGAAAAAAAAAATCTCATTAATCATTTCGTTATTACCCTTTTCCTTTTCTCTTTCTCTTTTTTCTTATTTTTTTTCTTTTTTTGTACTTTTTTTCATCGTTTCTTTTTTTTCTTTAGATACAGTTCTCGTGACATTTAATGGGGAACGTAAATTTATGTGAAATATTGTAATAAGCGGGGATAGTAACTAATAAGGAGTTACGTTTCAACGATCCAGCTGTGCCGAATTGTTGAATTGTCTAAATCTCAAGAGTCTTCTACGAGTTTAATATACCCATTATGCTGTACACGTGAATATTTATTAGCTTTACGTACCGTTCACGACCTTAGACCAACCGACGACTGATTTATTGCTTTATTTTTTCGTAACATAACCGAGCCTCTCTTATTCTCTCGCTCTCTCCCTCTCTCTCTCTCTTTTTTTTCTTTCATTTCTTTTTTTTCTTTTTTTTTACTCTTTCATTTACGAGTTGAAATGAAGTTACGCACGACTAAGAAAATGGATCGATATATGGATGGACCTACGAGGTTGCTGAGGAATAAGAGATCAAACTCTAATTTACTTTCTTCCTCTCTCTCTCTCTCTTTCTCTTTCTCTCTCTCTCTTTATATATGTATGTATGTATGCATTTTTTCGTCTCTGGTGAGAGGGGTCAGGTTCGGTGATTTTTCACGTCAAAATTCGAAATCGAGGAATTTGTAAATATTCGTATGGTACGATAGAAAATAGAAAGAAGGGATATCGTATTTCAAGGATCGATTAATTTTATCGAGAAAAGAAAACGAAAGAAAAATATATAAATAAGAATTGTTTAATATTATTATATACATTTAATAATATTATAAATATTTCCTTTTCTCTTGTTATATATTATTCACATAATTTTTCACATTTATCGAATTTTCTAAAATATCGATTTCGATCGAGCTAATAGAGAAAAAAAAGAAAATAAAAAAAGAAAAGGGGGAGAGAAAAAAAAAAAGTATATACGAAAGTTTGTAAATAAATTTCATGAGTTATTGAGTATTAATGAACGATAATGCGAAATAAGTGTTAAGTATGAAGATGGATTCTTCATTAAAGTGGTGTTATTAAGAGGCACCTAAGGGACCTTTAACATTTCGTCGCAGTCATTGACGGACTGTCGGTAGATTAGAGCCGTGAAAAGAGCAAATCGTTGTCGGCATTTTTCAAAGCTCACCGAAGGCACGCGTACAAACGATGCGCCACGGGGGTGGTTGGGATGTCTGGAGGGTTGGGGATAAGATGGGACAAAAAAAAAGGGACGGTATAGGAGTCGGACGATTTACCAGAGACACATAAGAAAACGCCTACTTTGAAAACGAAATATTGTAATCGTTGGGGGTGATCTGATTTGGTCTAGTTGTGTAAATTAATTTGTTCCAAGGATATTGTTGTTTTAGAATTAAAATAAAAAATAGAAACATAAAAATATACTCATTTACGGTATATATTATGTGTATATATATATATATCTTTTTTTTAATAAGATTTTTTAAACAAAATATTAGATGCAATAATTAATTAAAATAACTCATGCACAGTTAGTTATTTTTCTTTTTTTTTTTAATTTATAAAAAATTTTTCGAACGAGCATCTTTTATTGTCTCTCTATTTCTCTCTAATTCTGGTTAATTTATTTTTTAATTATTTCTATTATTCAATAAGTTTAGTATAAAGAAACTTTTAGAATGTCTGGCACGTTTCGGATGGCGACAGCTCGTTAATAATTTTACGAGAGACTACAACAAGGTGGCGCTTAAATTGCAGAAAAAAAGAGAGAGAGAGAATTTGAGAGAATTTGAGAGAAGACCAAAAAAATAATCAATACATGTATTTAGGTGAATATATATATATGTTTATGTATATGTATAGGTTCATGTTAGGGTAGATTCATTTCTAAAATATCCCGCAGGGCGATTTATCCTCTTCTCGTCTTATGCCACGCTGTCTGTGTTTGGTACAATAGTTTTTTAACTTTTTGACAGGTGAACTTTGTCAAAGAGAATTATAGAAAAAAAATAAAGAAATAATGATACAAGAGAGGAAAAGTAAAGGAGAACCAAAAGGAAGCTATCAAATCATAATGTCGCAGTAGGGACTCTCAAAAAATCCTTAATCTTTTTCAACTTACTTTTATATATATATATTTGTTGAAACTACGAGTCAAGATGTTACTATTCACGAATGATAGTTGGTGCAATTTACAATTTAATTTCGAAGAAAATATATTAGTTGTAGTAAAATGTAATTTATTATTTTTACATTTATTTTAATCTTAAAATAAGGGATTTCTTTCTACTACAACTAATATATTATATAAATCCCGAAAAGAAAAAAAAAGAAATATATATAAACGGGAACAAATATGTATTTCTGTATTTCTTTAGTTTTTCCAAGCAAAAAAAGTAGAGGCCGTAGTTTTTTTTTAAGAAATCTAAAAAGAAAAGGTATATCCCCCTTTTCGTCGATATTTTCTTGTAAAATTTGAGGTTGAAAGAAAAAAGAAAGAAAGAAAGAAAGAGAAAAGTAAATAAAGGACTACGTCAACGTAGGGTGAAAAAAAAAAAAGGAAAAAATGAGAATATAATCGAGAAAAGAGTGTCGACGTAAAGGAAGAAATGGCAAATATCCTTGGCAGGTTCGAGGTATTGGTGTGACGCTTCCGGTTTGGTTTATGACACTCTCCCTCTCACCTGGTCGGCATTGTTTCTTTCACCAAAGCGTCGCTAATGACCTAACCGCATATTCTCTCTCTTTCTCTCTCTCTCTCTCTCTTTCTTTCTTTCTTTCTCTCTTTCTTTTTCCTTTCTTCTTTTTCGTCGAGCCGCTTTTAATATTTACTTTCCTTCCTCGGAATATCTTCAGCACGTAGGATCGTACCTATAAAGACCTGGACCACACTTTTTGTATGTGTATATATAAATTTCTATATTTTATTTTTCTTTTTTTTTCTTTTCCCTTTCATCTTCCGTTACTCTGTCACAAATCTCTACACTTTCCTTTAGTGCTATGCTTGTTTACCTCGCAACATCCTAAAAACTAGAGTGGCACATCAAACACAACGATATCCTTTATTCGTGTCACACCCTAAATGAATCCTTTCTTTTTCATATTTTTTCTTCTTCTTCTTCTTCTTCTTCTTCTTTCTTTTCTTCTTAATATCAGCACACACAAATTATGAGATATATAATTATTTAGAATTAATTAAACCAACACACACAGAAAATGGATAATATTTATAATTCATTTAAAAACTCTTATTTATTCATTTTATTATTATTATTATTATATAATCATTTGATATACCTATCGTTAATAAAATCAAAACGACGAGTCAGATTGATCGTGTTTGGTTTTGCCAATAATTAGCTTAGAGATTGAATAAAACATTTTCTGTTAATCATAACATAGTAGTTGGTTTATAATAAAAGACGAGATGATAAAAGAGAGAGTAGAGTCTTTCCGAGATAAATAAGGGTTACTGACCTCCTTGCATTCTCTTACATTTCTCTCTCTCTCTCTCTCTCTCTTTCTCTCTCTTTTTATTTCTTTTACATACAGTATAGTTCAACATTAAAGTTTCATCTCGCTTACTCTTTTCTATTTTCTTTCCTCGCACGTTTCTCCCTCTCTCTCTCTTTCTCTCTCTTTCTTTCTCGTAAACTGTTAATTCTGTTAGGCGAGTATCTGCTGATCGATATATTACTTCTTCATTTAAAACTCTTTCTCTTTTTTAACACTTTGCTATATATACATACAATACATCATGGAGAGAGTCACATTCGTTCAATGTCGACATCGATTAATCATTCATACTTGCATACACTCGGTGATTTCTTAGCAAACAAGTATTTCTATTCCGATACTTTAAAAAGATCTATTTCTTTTCTAACAAAGTATATCGAGAGCTGGAAGATCGATCGGTGATAAATCTACTACTCTATACTATCTTCGATCTTTAACATTTTTTTATTGCCATTCGTTGTCCATAAAAGAGAAAGAAAAAAAACGGAGAAAGAAGGGTTACAGGTGGACGTTTTAGTTATT
The DNA here is from genome assembly GCA_023678845.1 of Mischocyttarus mexicanus. Taxonomy (NCBI): domain Eukaryota; kingdom Metazoa; phylum Arthropoda; class Insecta; order Hymenoptera; family Vespidae; genus Mischocyttarus; species Mischocyttarus mexicanus. Next base: position 1,273,929 of record JACGTP010000033.1, on the reverse strand, counting down.
GTTAAAAAATGCACGACAAGATAAAGGAAATAAAAAATAGAGAGAGAAAAAGAGAGAGAGAGAGAGATTGAATAAAAAAAAAGGAAAAAAATGATACGTCCGCTTTTACGCAAGTATTTTCTTTTATTGTCCATTAACTTCATAATTTATTGCCTTCTTAGTTTCACCCTAAAATCAGGAGTCAGATTTTCGAAGACTCTTTCTCTATCTTGAATTGTCTTCCTGATTTATTTTTCAAAATATCGTTTCATTTTTTCATACCATTGAAATACTCAATTTATGCGTTAGATGTTTGAAAAATCATTCACATTTCACGTTGTATTAGTTTCTAGTTTTTTTTTTTATTTTTCGTAAAATAATCGTTAGTGGAACAAAATTTGTTGAATTTTATTTAAACGAAAATAAAAACGATTTATTAATTTATTTAAGAGGATATTAATAAAAAATACGAAAATACACGTTAGAGGAATAATTTTAATCGAGCTTGTGTTTCTTTTTTCTTATTTTTTTTTTTCAAATTATTATTTCGAATGAAAGTTGTTGGATTTTTAAATTAACTCGTGTGCGTATATTCATTTTTTTTCTCTCACTCTCTCTCTCATTTTATTTTTTATTATAAATTCTAAGATAACATATATATCTGATCTATGTATCGAGATTCCGTCGACTTATGGTCGATATATTTGTTAATAGAGATAGGAGAGGAAAGGAGAAAGAAAGTCGAACGAAGGGGAAAGAAACTGTACCGTTCAAAGGTCGAGATTAGATCAGCATGGTCGACAGCATATGCTTGTCCTTCGTCTTTCCTTTTTCTTTCCATCTTCTTCTTCTTCTTCTTCTTCTTCTTCTTTCATTTTATTTTATATTTTTTCTTCTACATCGGACTATGTTGTCGTCGTAGTCGTCGTCGTTCTTGGTGAAATTTCCACTGTTCCTCGTATTTCCATCTATTTTCATTTCTTCGTTTATTTTTGTTGTTCCTTCGAACAACCGAGCTGTATCATCGTTCGATAAAAACATTTCCGATCGTAAATTAAGATCGTTAATTGGATCATTTATCAACATGCATTTAAATTTCTATACGGAGTTTAACCATGTTCAAGATGTATTCTTTACTCGTTAAAATTCGATATTAACGATTTGTATTATATTTTAATAATAATTAATATATTCTTCCTACGAAAATTAATCTTACATAATTATTAATAATTATTTTATTTCAATATTCTTTTTCTTTATTAATATTTTGATCGTACTCTTTACCGTGTTTGTTAAAAGCAATTATTTTTATTGCCTAATATATTCCAATTGTTATTTTTTTTATTATTATTCCAAATCCTAATATTTATTATATATATATTTTTTTTTTATTTAATTTTCTAATTAGAGTCAACTTGAACGTTTGTAAATACCCAATAAAAACTTGTCGAGTATTCGTATTAGTAGGATTTCAGTTAAACACGTCTTCGATCGTTTGTTTGATTAGAAAAAAAGAACAATATTGTTTTAGGATGATAAAAGCGATGATAATATTTTGTGGCCAAAAAGAAAATTGAAGGAAGAAAAAAAAATTTTAAGAGAAGAGAACGAAAAAAAATCGCTCTATCGTCCTTTCGCATATAAAATTTAGGTATTCCTAAGAAGTAGAAACGTAAGGACTGTGATTTTGGATGTACACCCTTATTCTTTCTCTAAAGGGTATTTGCACATTTTATGACGGTAACACAGAGACCATCCTATGAACATCTTTTGACTCGTGCCCTTTTTTCCTTCTTTAGATCGAAGGAACCGTCCATCGCATGTCAAACAAAGAGTTCTCCCTTTTTCACATTTTCTTCCCTTTTTTTTTTTTTTTTTATCTTTTCTTCTCTCTCTCATCGGGTTGTTTTTCCTGTTCCCTCTCCTTCATTCTTTTTCTCCTTTTTATCCTGTATATTCTCTTTTTTAAACAAAAAGTTATTACTTATAAAACATCTATGCATCGAGAAAATACAATTTTATTGGAACTTTTCGATGGATCATCGATCGATTGAAATTTGAATTATAAAGTAGGCTCCTTTGATGGATCTAATAAATTAAACAACAGATTATATTTTAACACGTTCCGTGCCAAGTTATCTTTGACTGACTAGTCTCGTTTAGGCCATTTCATATTTTCATTTAAAATTGTTATATCATCCCAAAATATTTCATTAAATCGTCAATCCATAAGTTGTTGTCTTGTTAGTTATCATTTTAGTTATTATTTCGTATAATGTCTAATTCCTTTTCGTATAAATATATTTTACAAAATGAAATTTCTCGTATAAACATATGTTCTTGAGCGTATTTTAAATAAATATTTCCTGCGCGTATCACCGGTGGTACACGTGGCAAGGAACGTGTTAAGAAAGATAGAGGAGGAGATGAGAATGCGTGATATCTCAAAGATCGGCAAATCGTGTGCGAGAAAATCAAAACTCATTAAACCGGCAACAGTTGGAGAAGGAACAGATTAGGTGGTATCTTAAGCGTGGTATGAATGGGCCGACTCGTGATTATACTATCTTCTATTACTACTCGCTCGAGGTGATGGGTAGGGGACCTTGGGGTAGGAGAGGGGGAGGTCGAGCTATCGTAGTCCATTCCTCTTGTAGTAAACCAGCAATCGTAACACTCGTACACACCGCGACAACGTTCTTGCGTTTACACGCAAACTGATTGCGGTAGGAGCATCTCCTGTTAAGAGTCAGTCAGCTGGCTAATCTTCGCGCCAGCGTTAATCTAAATACGCATTAACGATTAGTTTAAAAGATAATTACTATCAAACGATGACAAGTCAAACACGCGTTTACGTTGCATAAACTATCGTTGGCTCTTTAGTGTAGTCATTGATTTCAATTTCATTCGAATTAGGATAATGTTACGAAAAGAGAATGCGACTGATATTACATCAGTGTATTAGCGTCATATGAATATATTTAGATCTTGGTTATTATAGAAAAAGTATAAAATATTCTTGTTAATGACGTTTTTAATGTCACGTGGAGAGGCACGTGATTTTCGATAATCATCTCAGACAAATTACAGAAGTTTGATTTGTTCTGTAAGGTCTTTTAGGATTTTAGGACTTTAGGACTTTCGGTTTTAAGGAATGGGTTTTAGTTGTGACTCAATAAAGATAAGTAGATGATTATCTGTGGGATATATTTTTATTTATAGAATGCATTTAATCGTAATAGGGATTGAAGCAAACAAAAAGTAGGTCATTTAAACCTCAAGCACTAAACATTTTTAATACTTTGCTTAAATAGCATTTGTCATTTCATACAATACCTGCTTTTTATACATTGCTAATAATTATATATATAATGCTTAGGTATTATATATAATACTTGGGGAAAAAGGTGTATATAAATCATATATATATATATAATATTAAAATAATTCGGATATATATTTCGTATTTTATTCAAAAACGCAAAAGTGTCAATATATTATTGGTTAGGAACTTTATACAATGCTTGCCTTTCATACATTGACGGTAAAATATCTACGAAAAAGAAATTTGGAATGGAATATATTGAAAGTTCCATTCGACACTACCCTTGTCTCCCTTATTGAAACTTAATATCGCCTCGTATTTTTCTTATTGACATAAAGGATCAAATCTACTAATCCGATATGTAAAAATAAAAGAAGAAAAAGAAAAACCGAAAAGCGGACCGCATTTAAACAAAATAGGATAAAAAAGATAAAATATTGATGTAAACGTTCAAATGTTCTTTTATCTACTATTGACTATTAAACATAAACATGTTTGTCATTAATCTGTATTGAATTTATATCATAAAGTAATAGTGGATTTAGAAAATATGAAAAAGTTAGGATAATCGTGAGAATATGCAAACGAACACTTTTCTTAAGATACTTTTTTTCACCAAGTTGCTATACCTTTTTTTATCTTCGGTTCTTTCTTCCTTATTGTTACAACTGTTTTGTGGGAACATCTGGTCCTCTTTCTTATCAGAATAGAAAAAGTAGAAAGGTAGGTAACGTTTTACAATGCTATTCCCTGTTCACTTTAATACAACTATTGTGTCATTTCTTCAGTTCTTTATTGTTTCATTCGTGATCACATTTGTTATTCCGGTTTTTATTATTTAATGAAGTTTCCAACACACGATAGAGGGAAAAATACTTTTGTAGTAAAAATTTATTTGAAATAATATTTATTATATAATTATGAAGAAAAAAAAAAAGAAAAACTTTCTTTATATAATTCGAAATTTGATGATAAATATAAGTTGGAAAGTATAGTAGATGATGATCGAGACATCTTCTACCGTGTGGTTCGAGAATTAGGGGAGAGGACGAGAGGTCGAGATAAAGAGTCTATTCAATCTCTGAAAATCTCGTCGTAAACGGCATCGATCCATACCGTTCATCTTGTTCATGCTTCTATATATATATATATATATATAAATATAAATATATTGCGGATAACAGAGAGTGTTTTTGTGGGGGCCTTAGAGAGATAACGAGCAACCTCTGCCCTCGATGTACAAAACTTCTTCCGCTCGTTCAGCGACTTTAAAACTCGTTCTTTGCTACCGTTTTAGTGCCATCATTTTTTTTTCTTCTCCTATTTATCTTGAAAAGAAAAGTAAAGAAAAAGAGAGAGAAAAAAAAATTAATTTATATATTATTAGAAATATTTTATTATTGCCGTAATATTTATTTTATTTTTATTATTTAATTTATTAAATATTAGGTTGTCAAGTATGAAATGGAGCAAATTTCAATATAATCATGTGCATTTTTGTGCTCCATTTCATACTTGACAATCTGATACATTGCATAGATCCTAGATCTTTTTACATTGTCTTTCGTATAGGCCTTTTTCCGCTCATTTATAATAAAAATTATAGTCGTAATAAAATAATTATGAATCAGTAATACGAAGGTAGTATATGAAATAAATTTAAATTTTTATAAAGAAATATTAAACTGGTAAAAAAAAGTTTGGTAAATAATGAAAATAGGAATTAATTCATTTAAATATTATATTTATTTAATGTTTGGTTAAATTGATTTTATCAATATTTTCCTAACAAAAGTAATTATTGTATATTTTATGACGATTTTTGTTTATCGTAAATTTCATACAATTCTGGATCAGCTAGCAGGATTTTATTCAAGATAGATATTTTATCGTTCTTGGGATTATTCATGAAAGAATACGTTATTTGAGATATGTTTGAAATTTGTATTGTTTTTCGTACCAATTATATTTTCCGATCTGTAAGATTCGTTAATAACATTTTTCAAAGTTAAATTATTTTCTTAAATTGTTTCATTATATATTCAACGTCTCTTTCAACTTTCTTTTTTACTTATCGTTAAATTTCGTTGCGGTCGTGTCAGGGTTGCAAGACATATTTATCGTACTAATTAATCGTTATTTATTTTGATTTTTACAAAAATCTTCAACTCGTACGATGAGTAAAAGCATCGTACATATTAGTTATATAGCAAATACTTATTTATATTATAATTGATACAAATGTAGGATTTAAAAAAGAAACGATATTCTTTTTTTCCACGTTTGAAATTCATTTATACGATAGCAATTATGGTTCACGAAACTTTTAATTGGTAATTAATTAGCATTGTTGATCGATCAAATTATCCATGAATATTCGAAACTCTTCTTAAAATAGGTACTGCAGTAATTATTTCTCGATAGATAATACAAAAAGAAGCGATTTATTTAAAAATAATATTTATTTCAAGACGATTGGTAAAAAAATGAAAAATTTAACTAAATTAGTCAAAGATAATCGTGCTCTTTTGCGGAATAATCGTTGTTGCATTTATTTCTTCTAATGCTTTCTTTACAATAATGAGAAAAAGAGAAGGAGAGAAAATAAGAAAAAAAAAAAAAGAAAAAGATCATTCTGAGTGGAAGCGCAAGTGTCCATAGCTGACGCGTATATTTACTTCATCGAATGATTAATCGGGGTCGCGGCTTGGCATCTTCTTGTCGGCTTTAAACCAACAATGGACTCTCCAGTAAGATAAAGAACCGATGTAAATTTCACTGTATGGGCTTACGAAGTTTTTCTTATTACATCTACATCTACATATATATCACATTTTGGGTGTATTAAATTAATTATTTAGATATTTGAGCCTATAATTATGAAAGTGGTCCAAGTCAAAATTAAAAAAAAAAAGAATTTACCAGTTATTTCACATCACATTATTTTCAACTAAATTAATTCAATGTAATCTTTACGATATTGTCCAAAAATAAACCATTAGATAGTGGTTGTAATTTCAACATTACATGGAAATCAAATACAAAATCAAATGCAATTAATTAAATACCTCGAAACAAGAAATATATGACATAGATCATTTTCATAATTATGGGCACATTTAATACGTGTAGGTACAGCTAATTCGCGAAAGACAAATATAAACGCATACATTTGTAAATACTTAAAAAAATATATATATGATTCTAGTAAATAAGGTATCGATCTTTAAAATGATCGATCGAAGTATAATTTAGTATCCATGAAAAATCTCGATGAAATTATTTTCACACAAATGAATTTTCTTTAAACGCGATGAATGTATAAATAACTTATATTAAAAATACATTAAAACACATAGAGAGATATCTAAATTAATGCCTCTGTAAAAAGGAAAAAAAAAGAAAGAAAAAAAAAAAACTGGCATTATCCAATGGTATGATTTGTACTTGGATCTTTTACGAAAAAATATGTTTTTTAATAGAATTCGTCTCGAACCACCGTATGGGTGGAGATAATCTTACCGAGCCTGACCTCTCCAATTCGATTAGGTAATGTCAATAAGGTCGGTTCAATGTTAAACGATCGAGACATTGATACAACACGTAACTATAATAACAACAAAATATATAAATATATATTTCGTTTAAATAAAATAATTGATTAACAAAAATTAATAACAATATGAAAGAAATCAGATTCTCTTTCGAACAATGTTAAATAATTATTAAAGAAAACTATGCAATTACTTATACGTTTTATTTCATTTGAAAAATAATCTTTACTTATTTGAGATTTTCGAGACGTTCGATTGAGAAAGAGTGCAATTCGACATTAGGATCATTGACGTGGCCTATGCTCGGTGGTCCTGCCATAGCTTGACCTTTCACGATTAAAAATAATATTTTTATCGACGAGAAGAAAAAAAGAGAGAGAGAAAGAGAAACGTTTGCTAAACGTTTCTTCGTGTTCATGATACATTTTACTTCTCTCTTTCTCTCTCTCTCTCTCTTTCTTATACAAACACATACATATGCAAGACATGTACACAAATATACAAGTATACATTTGTTTTTATACGTGTGATCATGTCCACTCATTTGCGATGGTACAAGTGCGTGAATGCGTGAGTGCCATCATTGGTAGAACACAGAGTAAAAGAGAAAAAGAGAGAGAGAGAGAGAGAGAGAGAAAAAGAGATAAGGCCCCGCGGTTATTTTTGTAACATACCGGATAGCAACAGTTTCTCCGTGTCAACCCTGATGTGTCCATTCGTTTAAACGAACTTTCTCTATTAGTTTAATATTCATATATCCCCATATAAGTTTTATAATAAATATACACACCTCTCTACACATATGACATTATTTCTGAAAAGTTGACTTTGAAAAAAGTTGAAGTTTTTTTAATGCTAACACATAATCATTTCTTTTTGTTTTATCATATCCAATTAAAGTGTATACGTCGTCAGGTAAAGATTTTTTTGAAAGATATTACTTGTATCTTAACATTTTATATAAATTATTTATTAGATTTTTTCATAACGATTTTAAAATATGAAATACTTTTATGAGTAATTTTAATTATTATTAAATAATTTCTGATATATACATATATATATATATTTATATATTTATATATTAAACCATTTACAAAATTATTTTATAATCAGATTGTATTGTAGAGAGAGAGAGAGAGAGAGAGAGATTGATTATATTTGTTTGTATTAATAGTTGATTCCATGTATGGAACGATGGAGCACAATTCTCAGACGGTTAGAGAAGCCGTCGTTGAAGATGTAAGCCTCGAAACTGGAGGAGTTAGTCTAACGATAAAAGACGAGATGGTTAATCAAGGAATTTTACAACAACAACAACAACAACAACGAAAACAACAGCAGGAGCTTGAGTTTATTGTCAAACAGGAAGGCGGGGATGATGTGGGCGTGTTGGAGGCGGGTCACTCAGAAATCGAAAATGGCGTCATGTTAGAACCAACCGGAACAGAAGTGATCGCCTTGAGTGTTTCTACAAGTCATCAGGATGATCGGAATTCTAATTATACCCTTCAACAACTTGGTTATCAAGATGATCATATTATTCATGATAGGTAATATAAATATTCTTAATTGGTATTTAATTGTTTTTTATTATTTTTTTTTTTTCTCAACGAATAAGATGACTTTTTGTTGAGTTTTATATTAAATATATTTTGATCGATCTATAAATTACACAATGTGGATTTTCTTTCATTCGAGCGCTTTTGATTTATTTAACGAAATCTCAGAATAAAAATTGTTAGAAAGAAACTTGAGTGGAATTGCATTGATATCAGCACGAGCTACATTTTATAAGTGTACTAAATAGATAAAGCTCGATGGTCATATCGATAAAGAATCCGTTTTATCGGAGAATCGATGAGTACGGAGAAATGATCGAGACTGATCATCGTTGTGATCTATGAGAATCGTTTTCGTGTCATCGATATTTCGTGCTCGGGATTATTTCTATGTAGAATTTGTTGTTAGATTTTTCGTAATTTTCTATTCGTTTCTTAATTATTAATCAAATCGATTTATATAATAAAGAATAAAAAAAAATTAGAAATTAATATAAATATGTATTAAAATGAGTTATTTGTTCGAAGATTCTTTTAAAAAGTATTTTCTTTGTTTCCAACCCCTTATTTAATAAAATATAGAGACTATTTAGAAGAGGGTTCACCACAATTTGGAGGCGGTGATATTGAAGAGAAGAAGGAGGAGCAGGAACAACAGCAACGGGTCGCTCACCCCCACCACCAACGTCACCACCACCACCACCACCATCATCACCTCCACCAACATCAACAGTCGCAAGAGCAGCCGCAGCAGCAAACGCAGTACGTTCAGCTCGGGCCAAGCGAAGTCCCGGTTCCCGAAGGAGGGGATAGTCGGCATTCAACGGAGGTTTCCGTCCCTAGCGAAGGAACTCGAACTGCCAGTCAAATGCCTCACTCCACAATGAATCGTTACTGTGGAACGACGCTTTCACCGGGTGCTACGGATCATCATCATCATCACCACCATCATCAACAACAACAACAACAACACCACCATCATCATCAATTATCCGAAGTTCATCAGCAACAACAGCACGGTTCTCATCGTCATTTGGAAGAACAACAACAACAACAACAACAACAACAACAACAACAACATCATCATCAGGAAACCGAGGAAGAAGTTGACAGAGTTGGTGGTATTTCGAGAAATTCGCGTGGGGATTTTAGTCTTGGTGTGCTATTCCCAAATCTCGGTTCTAACGGTACCGGTGCTAATAATGGAAATGGCAACGCCACGTCCCATCATCTTCATCAACAGCAACAACAACAACATCATCATCACCATGCGAGTGCTCATCATATGGAGGACGTGCTACCGAACGATCCCTATCTTCAACATCAAATTCGTTCAGAAGGCGGTGCAACGAGTGCTAGTGGTGGGGTTACCGATGGTAATTCGCCACCGATTAGAACGAGAGGCTCGCCAGGTTCCAGTCGTAGTCCACACGAGGATCATCTTTCTTCGCCGCATCGACATTCCTCGTCCGATGGACCGAGTGCCTTCAGTCCGGCAGATCAAGGAAGATTACAATCCTTCACGCATCTTACAGCAATGCAGCCTCCCACCTCAGTGCAAACTAATCACGGTAACCTTCAAGATACCGATCGTGTCACTGATCAACTTTACATGGATTCTCTCTACAGTCATCACACAACTCCTACTGGGCATCATCATCAAGAACACGATCACGGATCATCGACGCCACATTCGCCGGGTAGTAGCCTATCGAGGTAAGTCCAACTAATACACATTCTACATTTTCCAATATCTTTTCGTTTCTTTCTTTTCTTTCGTGTTTTCTGTGTATTTTTTCTTCTCTTATGGCTAACCGTCGCTTCGGACAACGCGATATATACGATAATAATCGGTAATGTGAGTCATTGGGTTCGTTGACGCCAGTTCTTCTTTTTTTCCTCGATACCGTGTCTGGATGGATGATTTGAACCAAAAGAAATATTGCAAAATATATTCGAGAGAATAATGATCATGACTAATCCTTGATTTATGGGAACTCTAAAGCTTCAACATTGTTTGCATTATTTTCAAACATAAAAGAATACCTTTTCGTAATGTTCCTTTTAGATTTCTTAATTACGTTTTCCTTAGTATTGGATCAGATAAGCTAATGAAGGGAAAATATAGCCACAGGGACAGTTTAATTTTTCTTTTACCGTAACGTCGTGGGTGTTCGTTCAAAAGTGTTTAATATGATCGAAGTTTATGTTCTGTTAGAACAATAAATATTATATATAATATGTACGTGCGCATATGTAGTCGTGCAAGTATTACGATGTTTATTGGACGCAAAAATATTTACACACCGGCTTAAGGGTCTGTTTGAATTGTAACCGATCGAAAAAGGGTCTTATGCCGCTGTAGCGGATACGAAGCCGAAAACAAAGATAAACCAATGATGTAAAACTATATTCCCACTAGATCCTAGGATAACAGTTCTTGCGAAAGCTTAAAAGGACCTAATCGTTCTGTTAGTTAATTTATAATGGACACGAGCCTTTCTTTCTTTCTATTTCTATTCCTTTTTTCTAAATATCATTTGATTATTTTTAAAATAAAATGCATACGGAGAAATCGTTGATTTTTTTATTCAAAATATGTTTTTCAATCGGTAAATATATATATATATATTTATATTTATATAAAAACATAGAACTCAATTTAACGAGTAATTTTCGATCGATAAATATAGAAATTTTTAGAAAATTTGTCGATTAGATCGTATGATAGATCATGTTAGTATCAAAAAGGGATCGGTTTAACTAATGGTCTAACTAATTAGAAATGAATTTTTGCTCACCGGTTACTTTCATATTCATTTGATTTTACCGCTTCAACTTTAATATGAGAATCTGATAAGAAAGTTTATCGACCGATCTAAATGATTTGCCGATCGTATCGAGTGCCTCCCCTATAGAATTCTTAGAAAAGAAACTGAGAGAAAGAGATTGGACGACCGTGACCATTTTAATCACAACTACCACACAAGCAAACGTATATATAATACTCACTTTGTATACATTATATGTATTTGTTCGCGTCTCTTCATGTTAATTTGATTCATTCGATCGACATATTTCGTTAACGTGATTCTCTCTGGGTTCAGCATTTTTGAACTAGACTACTTACAATCAAGTAATCATTATGGCATTTCATATGAATCACTTTATTTTTAAAATCATTCTTTTTCTCAAGGATTATATATGCATGTATATCCTCAAGTATATTAAATATCTCTGTAACAAAAGCATCACATTAATACGTGATTCAGTCTGCTTAAAGAACAAAGTCTTCGATAAGCATCAAAGTCTAACTTGTTGAATATATGGGCCACGGAGAGAACGAGACGATCGGTTGTGTCTCTCTTTGAAAGATGTTTGCTGTGATTCATCGCAAAGTTTACAGTCCGCCGCAGCCCGATACTGTATTGCTTACCGAGAATTCTATGTCATAATATACTATAATTATATACAAATATATATATATATAAACAATTATATTTTTGGATACGCAAATATATATTTTTTTACCTAAATATAACTCAGGGACTGAATTATAAATGTTTAATATTCTTTTCGTTAACGAAAAATTAAACATACTTAAATATATATATATCATAATTTGAATCTATATTTTTATTGTTATAAAAAAATAATAATATTTAAATTAAAAAATATTATGTATTTTGGGGTTATAGTGGTGGAAAATAGTATATTTAACATTTATTCTTGACTAACAATATAGAAAACGAAACAGATGAACTTTATTCTTGTATTATAAAAGGAAATATAAGAGATGCGGGTTTCAGGTAGTCAGAAAATTGATAACAATGATGACCGGTCATTTACTGCTACGCATGTGGCCATTCTTAAGGGCACGTGCCTGTTGACGGAAATCGCACGAGTTGAAAGCGTGCGTGCATGAAGTCGGAACGTTTTATTTCCCTTCATGTTTCAACTTTTTTTATTTCTTTTCAAACGGTAACTTCCTCTTCTAAAACTTGTCTTTTCTCGCCTTATTCATATGAAGAGTCTTCTACGTAGTTTGAAGTGGGAAAATATTTCGGTCTGATTATTAAAAAATTTTAAGTAACACGAAGAAATACACATTTCTCTACGTTGCTTGTTTATTTATATATTAGGAAGGTTAAGTATGAAATGGAGCAAAAAATGCACATAATTTAATTGACAATTTGCTCCATTTCATACTTGACAATCTAATATAATTTTCGTAATATGTATTTGTATTTTTTTTTTTTCAATAATTATTTATTAATATTTATGCATAAATAACAGACGATTGGTGTAAGGTTTTTATTAATCTGAAAAAAAAGGAATATTCTGAAAATTATTATCGTCCGTTGTAACAGCTCCCCCTTCGCGTGTCTAGAAATAAAAATAAATATTTTTATGGAAAGATAAATATTCTATAGAAAGATAAAAATATATATGTAAAATATATATTTCGAAGCTTTAAAATTATCGATAGACCCAATAGTAAACTTTCCACCACCAGAGTTTGTATTACAACCTTCCCTCTTTCCTCCTCATTCCTCTGGCCGACCTTGTATTCTCAGCATCGTGTCAGACGAATAGAAGAGGATGCTCACGGTAAAAACGAAGAAAAAAAAAACAGTCGATGAGAGAGAACACACGAGAGGAGAAGAGTTTAAATGTAAATGATGTTGGTGTGTGTTGGTGCTATGGGGAGTAGTGGGAGAAGCTTGGCTGACGATGATAGGGGCAGGAAGATGGTGAGTAGGGTGTTGTGGCTTTGTGTTGGTAGGGTTTAGAGAGGTGGAGGCTTTTGTAGAGGGGAAAGAATGGTTGATAGTCAGTGGTGATACTCTTAAAGGGAGAACCGCCAGAAAGAGAGAGAAAGAAAGAGAGATAAGTTGAGCGAGAGGAAAAAAATGAGAAGAAGTGAGACAAGCAGAGGAACAGAAAAGAGAAAGAGTGTATGTGTGTGTGTGTGAGTGAGTAAGAGACAGAAGAGAGTATACCACAGGAGGAGAAATCCTGACCACCTTCTTCTTCGAGGTCCTCCAACGTCATTCTAGCGACGTTTCATGCTACACACCAGGTTAGAATCCGTTCAGTTCTTGTCCACTCGTCGAGTGATACGGGAGGAACGTTTACACTATCATTTCCACGTTCGCATAAGCTGTTTTCTTTTGTTTTTTTTCCCCCTTTTCCTTTGTTTTTCTATTCCTTTCTTCTCTCGAGTATATATATATATTTTATATTTATTTTCATCGGCTACCCCTTTGATCCGGGGAATTTCTTTTCCCCTTTCTTTTTATTTTATTTTATTTATTTATTTTCTCTTTACGGCCTTTCTTTCTTTCTTTTTCTCTTCTTCTTCTTCATTTTCCTTGTTACTTCTCGTGACAGTGTAAGAGAGGGAGGTGGAAGAAGATTAGAAGGAGCGATATACGTCAATTTATGTTCCTCGTCGATGGAAAATAATGCAGTGAGTGTTTTTTGTTTTGTTTTTTCATTTTTTGCTTTTGCGTGAATTTTTTTTATTTATTATTTATTCGAGAATATATCATTATAAATTTTTATATTTATTTCTCCCCCTCCTCCTTGAACACTCCATTATCTTTTCAATCGTATATATTAGGTTGTCAAGTATGAAATGGAGCAAATTTCAATTCAATTATGTGCATTTTTTGCTCCATTTCATAATATATATATATTTTTTTTCGAAATTTGTATGTGTAAGTTTGTTTTGTTTTGTTTTCTTAAGTTCGATGAGTTAAAAGTATAATTAAACGTTTCTTAATCTCGCGAAAGTTTTCTCTCGAGATCGTTTAAAATAGATGCGCGATAAATAATTATCTCCGTTGAATAGGCGCGAATTCGCGTTAAAATGATTACGATTAAATTATAATTAATCGCGTGATACGTTCGTGGTAAATAGATCGATAAGTTACTTCGAATCGTTCCCTTTCGTTTCGTTTCGTTTCGTTTTGTTTCGTTTTTTTCGTTTTTTTCGTTTGTCTTCTTACTTTTTTTTTTCCAAGCCATTCCTCTCCTTCGTTTTTCTTCATTGGATTCATCGATCAAGTGTCTTTCAAATATTTGTTTAAATCTTCGTTCCATATCTTTTGGATACTCACGAAAACATCGTAACTGTACTATATAGCGATAAATGTTGCGACAATACTGCGCGATCGTAAACAAGCTCCTGGAGAGTAATCTATTGCAGTTAAAAAAAATAAAAAAATTAAAAAAAAATGTTAAACGAACGATACAGGCTAATCGAAGAGACATAATTAAATACGTTGAGAATAAGTAGAATTTATTCTAGATCAGTAAGGTTTAATGAATTTTAATGAATCATCGCGTGAACAAGATTAATGAATTTTTAATACATATACTTCTTCACGTTTAATGCCATGCACTTTAACGCATCACAGATTTTTTTTCTGGAGAAAAAAAAAATATTAAGAAAGAACATCTGTCTCTTTTTTTTCTTTTTTATCTTATACTTTTATCATGTTCATGCATTTATATTACTATATAATGTAAAAAATCGAAGAAATTTATTTTATTCTTTTTTTCTATTCAGTTAAAAAAATGTGTGCATTTTAAGTTTTTATATGCACTTCTCATAAAAGTTTATCGCAAGTATCAAAAAAATATTATCGATCTTATTTGATTTTTGATCCGTATCTCTCTTATGTTACATACATTTATGTTTGTTACATGGTCAGAAACGTTTAGTTTAGTTGAACAGGCAAGCAGAGAGGCAAGCAGAGAGGCAAGCAGTCCATCGATCGAGTGCTTGCTTTTTTCTGGGCTTCCTAATCGTTATCGAAACTGAACAAACATTAGACGGAACCTTTAACGTATTAAACATATTTATATACACGTATGAACTTACGTGTGCATAGATCTTCTTCTTTTTTTTTTTTTTATTTATTTTTTCTCCCTTTTTCTCTCTTTTTCTCCCTTCTTTCTCTCCCTTCTTTCTCTCCATAAAGAAAGTTTTTTCTTTTTTCTATGTGTATATATTTTTATATAGAAAATATAAATTTTTTTTTTTCTTACCTTTCCATACTTTTCAACGTCTGAAGGGCATCGTGAGAAGTTCCTTATCAGGTCGGTGAATTTAGATAATATGAGGAGTCGAGTAGGGGCTCTAACCCTATCACATCATCACAAGTATCGTATATTGGATTTCGCAAAATCTGCATTCCTTCGAAGTGAAAAGAGACCTACGTGTCCCTCACTCACTCACTCACTCACTCACTCACTCACTCTCTTTTCTTATATTTTATTTTATTTTTCTTTCTACTAACTGCTACGTGATCAAAGAGAACAAATTTCGATCTCGACGGTGAAACAATATAAACAGATGTGAAAATTTTTGTTTTAAATAATTACAACACGTCCTCATACATATTATATATCTTTCTTATTCTTGATAATATTTTTATTGTCCTTCGTTTTAAAAATAGGAATTATTATTTAAAAAGAGAAGAAGAGTGAGAGAGAGAGAGAGAGAGAGAGGGGAAGAGGAAGAAGTAAGATAATATAGAAAATTTTGTTTCTCGCTTCTACTTCCAATGAAAACGAACGGAAAAGTAAATCAAGATCATGTGTTTCGATATGAACGTATATATATATATATATATATACCATAGAGATTCTTAGAAGTAACTCGATATATCATGCTATCAAGTCCACACACGCGTAAACAAGTATTCATACGTTATATACGCATTTGAAATTCGATGTGGTACCATTTCTCTTATTATTTTAATTTTTTTTTTAAATTATTTCTTTTGCTTTCTATATATAAACATAAAATAATCGTATATTTAAACAAACACAAAAAATTACTTATATTTTTATATAAGTAAAATATAATATTAATACCATAAATATAATTATATTTATTTTTATTTTACTTATATATTTTATTTTATATTTTATGTCAGTTAAATTGAGAAAAAAAAAAGAACTATCGAAGATTTACCCAATCCTGTTTTTTTTTAAATTTCTTTTAATTTGAATTAATCGAAATTTGTTCCATTTCATACTTGACAAGCTAAAAAACCTAAAATAAAAATTGATGCGATTAGTTTGAGGGACGTGGGGTAAAAATATGTTCTTCCTCGAGGGACTATTAATCATATTTTGTTCCAACATGTTGTTTTAATCATTTTGTAAAGTAAAGAAATTTTGTAATATATAAAATCGGTGCAAACTTTTCGAGAGAGAGAAAAAAATAGAGGAATATAAAGGGAAACTTAACTGTTCACGTAATAGAAGAAGAAGGGAACTCTCCTTTTTTCCGGCATTGGTTTGCATCGAGGAAACGCATTAGCCGTCGTGGTGTTTCGTTCGCATCGTTGCACTGGCAAGCGACGCTGTAAGTTTAGAAATAATCGCACCCGCGAAACGTTTAGACAGAAGGCACGCGTGCATGGTTCTTGCTAAAGACCTCTGTTTCCTCTTTTCGGTGCAGTACTTTACAAGGTGCATGCAAACGCATACTTCGAGAGAGTAGGTTTCCTTTTTCTATATGTATTTTTGTCTTTCTCTCTTTCTCTCTCTTTATTTCTTACTTTTTCTTCTTTTCCGTACAATTTCCGAGACAATCGGTACCGTTAACGACGACATATTCCATTCATTCCACCACTTTACATCGGCCACATGCATTCACGTTTTATCAGCCAATAGTAGCACGAGCCTCATTCAATTAACGATCATTGAAAATCCTGTCTTATATTTCATTTCTGTCCCTATCGATACTTTTTCTTTTTTTTTATATTATTTATAACAGTTAGGAGTAGTCATATATAATTAATTCAATTGTAATGCTCTTTGATCTTGATTATGCTTTTCATCGGCGAAACAAAAATATTAGCTTGTCAAGTATGAAATGGAGCAAGAAATGCACATAATTCAATTGAAATTTGCTCCATTTTATAATTGACAATATAATAGCAGTTCTTTATTGGAAGTATCTGTTTGATTAAAATTAAAATTTAATTTATTCAGAATTAAAAAATAACAACAATCAATTATTTTCTGTAAATGTACAAATGATAAATTTTTATTTCATCGTTATTTGGCTATTAATGATCGTTTGCTAAATGACAAATTTTCGTCATACGGACGAATATGTGTAAAGATAGAATTGTATTTTTTTTTTTTTCATTTGTTTTTATATAATTAAATATTTTTAATTTTTAATTTTTTTCACTTCAAAGAAATCGTTGATAGAGATGGTCGAATAAAAATTACGATTGTTGCTAAGTATCGTTTATTTTTATACCGAAATGAAATGCAAAAAGGAAAAATATGTATGTATATATATAAAATAAAAAAAAATAAAAATGAAAGAAAAGAAAAATCATCGTCGGGATCGAAAAGTTGAAAAGACAGTTTAAGGCACGTATCGATGTATCGAAACGTGCTCGCAACGTTTTATTATTACTCAAGGTCGTGTCCGTATTGACATCTTCGCGTGCGTACGTTCGCGCTTGTTTCACGTTTGTTTGACGGTAAGACATTACTTTGCTTGCTTTAAAAAGAGGCTAAATAACGAGCTGGAGATATAGTACTTACAATTAGTAATTTTCCTGAATATACAATGGGGAAAGGGAAAGGGAAGGGGAAGAAGTTACGTTGGATTTGTGAAATTTTTCTCTTAACATTTTATCGATAAGTGCGCATCTTTACTCGTATAAATAATTATCTCTCTCTCTCTCTCTCGTATATATTTTTATATATATATATTAGTTTGGAAGAAAAAAAAGTAATTAATTATTTTTACGTTTATTTCAAGCTAATAATGGATTTCTTTTCCCCCAGTCTATTTTATTGCGTTAATATTTTTTTTTAATTACAACATTTATGTTTTATTCGTACCATTTAAAATATTCTCTATATATATATACAGGTAATCCTCCTCTAACACAGTAGATAGGTTCCTAGAAAATTCCGTGTTGTGTGAAACCGTGTTGTATGAGACCTAGAGCCAGTAAAAAAAGGGGGATTAGACTGTATCTTTAAGACGGTAGAAGTACAGTGCTGTACAAAGGTTTTTGTAATTTTCTCATCGTGTTAGAGCGAAACCGTATTATAAGATGTCGTGTTGTAAGAGGATTCCTACAATTTACGAATCGTGTGGTAACGAAACTGTGTTATACATTGCCGAGTTGTAGGAGGGCTACCTGTATATAGAATTATATGTATTTGTTGTTACTTTTCCTTATAAAATTAGGTGAGTCATTTAAAAATTTGTTAAACTTCATTTTGTGTGTTTTCGACCAGGTTAGAAGTTATAATGGGGACGTTTATTTCAACGATTAAAAACGTTGAGAAATTTTTTTTACTTTGTCCATTATTTCGTATTCATGTAAATATCTTGTCGGAGAAAACCTCATCTTTTAAAATAAAAAAAGAAAAATGCAGAATGTATTTTTTTTTTTTCGAATATAAGTCACGTTATCTGTCCACGTGTCGATGGTACTTCGTCGAATGTTTTGAAGGAAGAGCACACAGGAAGTTTTTTATTTTCTTTTTTCTTTTTTTTTTAAGTAGAAAATATCTGAAAGAGTCTACGTCTCGTTATCGAGTAGAAGGAAAGTGGTATACGGAAAATTGACGACACTTAGTTGAGGGGTAGAAGATGGTGGTCACTTTGTGACGAGACGACCTTTAACGCGTTCGCGATAGTTTAGTACAGAAAAAAGAATTCCTGAGAAATAAGTAAAAAAGTAAACTATGAATCAGAGGTGGCATTCCTAAGTTGAAACGTTCAAGGTAAGGACCTAGAAGAAGTGTGTAATGGTCAAGGAATAGAAAACCCTTCGGGAGGTCGTCCTAAGGAATTAACCTGCTTTTTTCGGCTTCTCTCAGCATTCAGATAAGTTTCAAAGATGTTCAGGTGAGGTAGACAAAAAGGATCGATAGTGATCCACTTATTGAGGGATCCTCTTGAAAATTTCTCAACAATTTCTTCCTCAGGTATATACAAAAATGGAACTGATTTTTGTGTCTAATTTTACAAAATAATTTAATCGAAGATTAAATTTATTTATTTCTTTATTTCTTTATTTATTTATTTATTTTTAAATGTATTAAATAACGATTAATAACAAAGATAGAATATAAATAGATAAATATATATTTACTGGACAAAAATTCCAATGGCTTTAGTCGAGCTATTAGGTTTTCTGCATTGCCGCGGAAAATCAGGTAGCAAAGAAGACCTCCCATTCTGTTTTCCCTTTTCTCCCCCCTCTTTTAACCATAGTTGGCAAAAACGGTATGGGTGCAAGAAGACAAGAGAAAGAGAGTGCACGGTTAAATGTTAATGGAGTAGTTGTGTTGTTCGATCTGCTGCCGACTCGTTCTGCTTATGGGGGTCATCAAGATAGAAGGAAAAAGGAGAATTGAACGACAAAGAGGGATTAGACGAATAGCGATAGGGATCGGTGGAGAAAGGGGAAAGGGAAGGGGGAAGAAAAAAAAGAGTAAAATCGCGTTCCGTGTCGGGCACGTGCCCGCATCTAACATAAGTCTCGAAAGAAAGTGCAGTAAGCTGTGTTTCCGGGCTCCCGCGAAGGGAATACTCTTCCGGTAATGTTTATCTTTTACGTTTAGACAAGATCATATACCGAACTTTTACTTGCATTTTATAATTTTGTAAATTATTTTTTTTTATTATCGTCATTTCCAAAAGACGGATTTTAAAGACACGATTTCTTACTCGTCAATTACGTGAACATCTTGTTGGAAAAATGAATTCCTTTATTAGGTGTGCCAAGTATGAAATGGAGCAAAAAATGCACATAATTGAATTGAAATTTATGCTCGATTTCATACTCGACAACCTAATATTTAATTATTAATACAATTAGAGATGATCAATTTGAAATGTTGTAATATAATTGATATACATATGATAAAAAAAACACTTGTGTGTAATGGAGAAAGAACGATACGATCCAGATCATCTTGTGTATCCGATCGATACGCAGGCGCGTTAGACGAGTTTAAAAATTCCCTCGGGTAGGGGCGTTCTATCATATTTATGATACACGTATACGCTTATAGACACATTAAAACAAAGCGAAGAAAAAGAAAATAATATTACGAGCTTAAACGTTAGAGAGGATAGGGATACTGACATTCCAATTTCTCGTGTTACAGTTCGTCGTTGTATCGTACGATGGCTGGCGTAGGGACGATTGGTGCTGGCACAGGAACCACCAGTTACAATTTGCCATACATTACGAATAGTCCTACGGAACTTTCTACTTCTCCGCAATTATGGAACGGTCAAGGTAAGAAAATATTTATTATTATTATTATTATTATTTTTTAAATATCAACGAGATAACAATTTCTGTAAATTTCTATTTTCCAAGTTATTTTTTGTGCACCTTCAAAAGCAAGAAATCGATTCTTTATTGGAATGATCTCTGTTTGGTATAAGAATTAGTATTTACAAAAATTTGGTATTTACAAAATTAATATTTACAATAATTTTTGGTACAAATATTTGGTATACAAATAGAAAATTGAATTTATTTAGAATTCAAATAACAAGAATCAATTATTTTCTGTAATATATTAATGACGAATATCTGTTAAAAAATTATAGTTAAATCTATTTGTAAATATATATCAGGTATAGAAATATTCGTTGGTTGTAACATTTTAGGGATAACTCAAAAAAATCAATTTTATTTTATAATAACAGGACTTAGTACGACTTTGCCATCGCTCGGAGAAGATTACGTTAGTAGCAAATCTTCTCCCGCGGTGACTCATCAAGCTTTACCTGCTTTCTCACAACCTTTTGGAGGAAGATCGAGTTTTCGTGGATATTCGCCGCCATACTCGTCTCAACAAACTACAACGGGAAATAATACCGGGAATGTTGGTGGTGACGCGACAACCTGGACGTATGTCTCGCCATCGAACGATGTTTCTCTGACGTCTCAATACGGCGCACCCTCGAGAAGACAAACTGCCAATCCCTTAACTACGACCACGCATAATCAACTCAGTGCTGCGGCTAGCCTTACTGCCAGTGAGTTCTATATTTTTTTTTCATTATTATTGAAAACATTTCAACGGAATCTCGGTCATTCCTAAATATCTTTCGACGTTATTTCATTTTCAGTTTTCGTTTATAATAGTAATATTTTTATTTTATCACATATATATATATTTAATTTATATATTTATTATATTATATTAAATATTAATATAATTTATCGTATGTATATTGTATACCGAGATTCCGTAGTATGCTTTTTTTCGCAGGTTAACGGAATAATATTTAATCGATTTAAAAATCATTCGATACCTTTCAAATATGTTTAAATCCCTTTACACGTATTGTCCCTAATTTTTCGAGTATCTATTTTCCCATGCCTCGTTTAATTACATTTCCTCCCATGGCTCGTTATTACCACATAAATAAGGAATTCAATAATGAGAAATACTGACGAATTGTATGGTATAAATTAATATCGTAAGTCGTTGTGTGTAATTATAAAGGATAATTTATAGTTAAATTTTTTTTAAACGAGTATGACTTTAAGTTCAAATAACTTCATTGAACTTCGTTAAAAGCTTTTAAAGCGAATTTTAATGACATTAAAAATGTAGCTATTAGTATCTCTTGGAATGTTGTAAATATTAGCTGAATAATTAAACGAAACTATACTTGTTAATTTAAATATATTTAAGCCGAGAATGAAATATCTATTAACAATGATTCTCGTAATTGTTCATCATCAGATCAGGTTAGAATTATTTCGAATATTTTTAATCGCATTCTCTCTAAACGTAGAATAATATTTTTTCTTGAATCGAATTTAACTTTCAATGCGTTTTCTGTTTTTAATAACAAAATTCTTGATATTCGTTCTTACAAATATGTGCGAGAAACGTGAGAAAAAACTAAATTATTAAATGCTACGAAATTCCGTTCGTGGAAAAATCGTGATTACGTTGGCAGGTATATTTATCTTTGTTTTCTTCTTGTATTCCATAAATTAAACGAGATCTATGAAAGAGATTAATATTGCATATTCTCACGAAGAAGATTAACGAATATTGCGATTTTCGCATTCTTACCGTGTTTCGTCATCGATAAATTGTTGATAAAATTTTTTCTTTCCTAAATATTTAAAAAGAACAAAAAATACACAAAGAAAACGTATAAATAGAAATTAAGACTAAAGAAAAATATAAATTTGATGACGCATTTCTAAGCGAATCAAATTTCTAGGAAGAAAATATAGGCGTTGTGTGTGGGCTTTAGATTGTTTGGCCAATTTTCACGCCGACATCAAAGGTATAACACACTGTTCGAGAATGTTAGGTCACAATGCAGGACAGAGATGAGAACTAAACTCGAGTTTAAAAAGGACAGGTCATTTTTTAAACTTCTCTTTATATATGTATATATACCTTCAGTAGTATTGGTGACATCGGTAGGTCGGTCCTACCTACACGTAGTTTGGGTAACTTCGGCGAAAGTAAAAGTTCAAGCGGTATCGTTTGACAGGAAAACTTTGATGCCCTTTCTTTATTCTTTTATTCTTCCTTTTTTTTTTTTTTGATTTCGATGTTTCTGTCATCGTCCTAGGCGCCGCTTTACATTTAACATTTTTATACCGACGTCTAATAGAATCTATCAACGTGCTTTCGAAAAAGAATATTTATTATTAACTAAACGAGTATGTGCGTCGTATTCGTGTGTGTGTGTTAAATTGATATTAGAAAATATTAGGATTTGAACAAAAATTCTTTCAATTATCGTCGGTAATTATTACAAAAATATTGCATACAGTTTTTTTTTTTTTTTATGTACATCGGATCGTGGTGGTATGATTTATTGGTTGAAATATATCTTATTTCTTTATTTGACATAAAAAAAAATATATATACATATATATTATTCGTATTTCTTTACGTTTACAATGATACACGTGGACGCGAAGAAAAATGATCGTCAATTTATTCGAAAGCCGTGAAAAGTATCGCATTTCAAAACTCGTAAATTAGTCAAGTTGTGTAGAAGAAAACGAAAAGGAAACGAAAAGGAAAGGGATACGATGTTTTCCAATTTTTTTTTTTTCTCTCTCTCTCTCTCTCTTTCTCTCTTTCTCTTTTTCTCTTTCTCTTTCTCCTTGCTGGATTGAAATCGACCGTTACTAGGGTGGGTTGTTCCAATATTCTCATAGTTGTAACTAATTTTTCTGACTCACTAAATAAATTCTAAATTGAAGGGGAGGTGATCATTTTCCGTAGACATTTTCAACTTTTTTTTTCCTCCTCTTATTTATTTTTTATATTTTCTTTGATATACATCGCGGTGCGTTGTAAATTCTTCTTATAGAAATACTATTTTCCTCTTTTATTCTTACTTTCTTTCTTTCTTTCTTTCTTTCTTTCTTTCTTCAAGTCGAACGAAGGAATATTTTGGTGAAGATTTTTACTCGATGGTCTTTACCGAGACCTTTCGAAGATAAACCCAAGATTTATCTGTGCTTCGGTTCAGTTACATTCGTTTTCCGCCATCGCAATACAAACACACATTTTTATTTACTTTAGCTTTCTTTGTGCTCTTTTCAATAAAAGAAAATTGGAGGAAATTCTGTGTCGATTTTTAAACTATTCTTAATCTTAATAATAATAACAATAATAATAATATTAATAATATAGTAGGTTAAAGAAGATAGTTTCATTGGAAGTAACGTGAAAAATAATACCGATCGAGATAAACGTCTAATCATCATTTTCACGCGACACACCTGATGAGTCAAAACGTTGTCGATGACGTCAGGACTCTGAAGAATACCTAAGAACTTAAATACAATATATTGAGGCCAGTCATTGGTTTCGACCCTGACCTAGGTAAAACGTTTGCTGCCTAATCTAGTTGTGTCTACAGGCGATATAAGAGGTAACGATAGGGCTGTATCTAGTCGCGGACACGCGACCGTTTGCGATAATTTTTGATATATTATATATATATTTAAAGCATCGTATAACACCTAAAATATCTAATCGGTTGTGACCGGTACTTTTATGATGTCACAAAACATAATATCGCCGTTGATTCTTTTTTTCCTTTTCTTTTTCCTTTCTTATTTTCTTATTATTTGTTTTCTATTTTTTTTTTTTTTATATTTTTTTTTATCCAACGAATTAACTTTTTTTTTTCAACGTAAAACGTTTAGTGAATTTGATCATTAATTCGTTTAAACGAATTTACAAAAAAAATTAAAAGAGTCAAAGACAAAATACGTAAGTTCGTTTTTGGTTTAATTATTTTTATGTTTAATGAAATATTTTACGCGTTATTTATTAATCGTTAAATCGTTGGTCGATCGAAAGTCGACGAGAAAAGTTAAATGATGTGAGATATTTTTGTTCTTTTTTAAATTTTAAATTAACGAAGATCAAAGTGCGAATCGTACGAGTAAATTACACGAGTATTGGGGAGAGAGAATTTCGACGACTTCAATTCGAGAGATAAAATTATACGCGATAATTTGAATTAATATTTGAATTTCGTTCGTATTCAGCTACAATAATAATTACTTATTTTTATGCTGATATCACTGCCTTAAAGAAAAAGACAGAAAGAGAGAAAGAGAGAAACATAAGAATCAAACGAGTTCACAGAGGTCGATATCTTTATTTCTGAATCGATGATGAAATCCTCGTTATTTAAAAAAAGAAAAGGGTAAAAAAAAATAAAGAACATCCAATTAAAATTGTATCTTTACGTTTCATACATTTTTTTTTTCTTTTCTATTTTTCTTTTACCACCCACCAAGGCGCGGAGCAATTTGTTCGACGAGTACAAATTTTTCTCGGCACACCACACCGTTCCCATGCTTTTCTGTCAAGTGCTTTTGACTTTTTCATTTCTTCGTTCTCCATTTTTCTTTTCTTTTTTTTTTGTACTCTCCACTTTAAAAAGGAAGTCACATCGAAGGGATAGAGACTTCAAAGTAATTACACCGCGAGATTCGTATCGTTCGGTCACAGATTTATTTCATTGAATCGTTTAGGTAGACATCATCGATACAAAGAACTTTTAGTTGGTTTAGTTTTTGACAGTTTCAAGGTCAACGCGCGATGTCCCGTATCGTAAATTTAATGCGGAGGTAAAAGGAACCCTGGGGTGTTGTTTTCCTTTCGCAGGATTCACGTAGAATTGTGTTTTCGAGATGGAGCATAGTAAGAATAAAAGAAAAAGAAATAGAAAGGGAAAGAGAGAGAGAGAGAGAGAGAGAGAGAGAGACCTTAGAAGGTCTTAAGTGATTCTTCTTTAGGGTGTTTCGAGTCTCTATGGTTATACGTGCCGCAATTGAAAGAAAGAAAGAGAAAGAAAAGTGTGTGAGAGAAAGAGAGAGAAAGAGAGAGAAAGAGAGAGAAAGAAGAGTATACGTTCCAAAGGCCAGAAGCGAGAGACTAGAAACACTTCTAACATACCGCTCACTATATTACTATAGCAGCAGCCTACTTGAGTGTTCTGTACGTGGTCGAATCTTTCGATTTAAGTTTAACCGCAAGCAACAGACACCCACCTAGAAAAGAGAAAAGAAAAAAAAGAAGATGAAGCTTCCAGTCATCTTCTTACTAATTTCTTTCTTCTCCTTTCTCCTTCGATCGAAATTTCTTTTTTCTTTTTCAATCTAAGTTAGTGTGTACATTTGCGTTTAAATGTGTGCATGTGTGTTTAACGTTACCCATCGTGCATCATCCTGAAGGAGCTCTGCACGTGGCCAAGCTCAAATTAACAAACCACTTGCTTTCCTTCTAAAATTTCTCAGCTGTTCGGTTAACCTATAAATATTCTAAACGATATATTTATTTCCCACTTGTGCGTGTGCGTGTTTGTGTGTTGTGTGGGTGTGTGTAGGGATCAAAAATTGCGATTGGTAGGAAAAGTTATGGAAATAAATGAAATTTATTATTTCATTTTGAGGGAGAAGAAGAAGAAGAAGAAGTCATTGTTAATACGTTTACTGTCAAATCGGGTTTGCAATTATGGTCTTAAGGAAATCACGAGAGAATAATACATCGTATTTAATTATTTTTTTAAAATACTTTGACTGCCACGTCGAAATTCACATGTTTCGCACAGGATGCCAGGATAGTATTTTGTGATGCAGGATTTCATAGAAATAAATATTTTATTTTCGGTGTTCCAGTAAAAATGTTTCATTGTTCAATGATGGAGTTTTTATTTCAAAGTATATTCTAATTATCGGTAATTATCTAAATGCGCGAATTGTAAATTTTCATTCAACTTTTATAATTTAAATAGTTCGAATGTTCCGGTCATAAATGACCAAGATGGTGAAAAAGTGTTGAATACAATATTTAATATGTTTCATTGTTTAAATAATGCAGTTATTTGTTGAATGGTCATAGTATACTATCCAATTAGTTATGACGAATGTTCAACATTTGTTAATTATCTTTATTCAATATATTTCAATTATATAAACATTTGAAACGTTTTGATTACCGATTCAACCCGTAATATTCATTCAATAGAGAAGGTTCAATGCGTTAAAATGTCTTTTTTGTTTAAACGCGAATATAGAGAATGTTAAGAATGAGAAAGAGAAATAATAATCAAGGTTGTTAACGGTGTCATATGAACGTGGGCGTGCAACTTGACCATACGTTTGTACATTTTTCTTTGGAATAAGAATAAGAAAATAAGAGAAAGAAAACGAGAGAGAGAGCGAGAAAGGGGGAGGGAAGGGGAGAGGAGAGGAGAGAAAGGTGAAAAGGAGAAGAGATCGTTTAATCCACTGTGTCAGCTACTAGTTCATGCTAGTTCAGCTTATATAATATCCAATGGCTTCCCAGTCCGATTTCGCCCCTATCTTCTTGAGCAGATTCTCGTGTCCTCTGACCTCTTCGTCGTCATTTCGCCATGGCAATGGAAACATGATACAAAACCTCTTCTCATCCTTTCTTATTCTTTTTTTCTTCTTCGTCTACTTCGTCATCTTTTTCTACTTCTTCTTGTCATTTACCTCTTACGACTAGCTTTTCGCAGCGTCGGTAACCTTTTTTTTTCATACAAATGAACATGGTAAAATATTAATCCAGATGTAATAAATTATTTATCAAGATAACAACATTACACTCTTCGTTGATTTTAACGTTAAATTATTTTTTTTTTTACAAATCAATTCTTTTTTTTTTGTAGAAAAAGCTAAGGTATTGATTATACCAGCGTTGAACATTTTTACGATAAAAAAATAAGTTAACGTTATTGGTCTAAAATGGATAAACAAATAAATAATTACAATTAGATAATATCTAATTGAAATGAAACGATTATCGTATTATTATTATTATTATTATTGTTGTTGTTGTTGTTGTTGTTGTTACGTTGTTTGATTTTATAAAATGTTGATGTGTAGTTTTTGTGTTTTGGTGTTCTGGAAGGATTAAATGAGTTTATTAGCTCATTAGGTTTGCTATTTGTGGGTCAAGGTGGCGTCATAAAGGCGCGAGAACGCAATTCGATTCGTCGCAGAACTTGGCACACACCAGCTTAGAGTCTGTCAGAGTATGCAGACCTGAAGAGTTAGTAAAGTTCGTAGGACTGCGTTCAGAGTCAGCATATTCTTGCTTACTTACACACGATATCCGATTGCTTTCCAGTCAGATTTCTGTCGTCAGTGCGAGTACCGTCCACTGACCTCTTCGTCCTCTTCTTATTCTTTCTCTCTCTCTTTCTCTCTCTCTCTCTTTCTATTTCATTCGTCGAATAATACGAGATGTGAGATCTTTCTCTTCTTTCTCTCTTTGTCTCTCGTAGTGTGTTGCTTTAATACCGAGAAATATGATCTGCGACGTTTAAACGTAAAATAATTCATACGATGCGATCAATTAAGAGGATCGAATATACGAAAAGAAAGGAAAAAAATAGACAAAAAAAAATAGAAAATTCATTTCGCAAGTGTTAACAGAATTTGGAAAAATATTACAAGTAGATACGTCAACAGTTTCGAATCGTTTAAAAGCGTTAGATTTGCCTCAGGTTTGCATCAGGTGAAAAAAAAGGCGAGAACTTATTCAAGGACCTAATATATATAATGGTAATTTTGTCTATTTTTTTTTAATAATCGGAGGAAAATTTCAATAAGAACGTAATTGCGTTTCTCTGTAAAGAATGAAAGATTATATTAATAATATTTTTCTTTTTACAATAATATTAACTATTTACATTTGTGATTATATTAATTAGAAAGAAAATAAATGTACCTATTAAGAGTGAAAGAAACAACATTTAAAGCCCTTAATTCAGATCTAATTATCTTTCTACGAAAAGTTTAAATTACTACACTCAATTCTCACTTATTAACCGTCTATTCGATCTAACTTTCAGAATCCAAATAAATTTACTTTCTCTCATACTACATTATAAACCCTTTCCCGAATTTCAGTTTGCCACGTGTCTCTTATGCAGTGCGTTTTCTGTCGATAAAGCGCCAAATCCAAGTTAAGAATAAATCAAAGACGTTAGTGTACAAATGTAGCGATTTTCTTTACATATATACGTCCGTGTTAAAGTGAAATTATTGATTTTTGTTGATTGGTAAAATGTTTACCAATGTTTAATTTTAATAAATCTTTTTTCGTTTAATTGAATCTTTAGTTTCTTTTTTTTACAAACGATATATTAGGTGTTGGAATTAATTCGTAGCGTTTGATGAGAGATTGCGCGGTTATTACAGTATTTTGTTTTTACCTCCAGAAACGAATTTATCGTAAATCAGCTGTTATTAGGTGTTTTTTTACAACACATCTTATTTTTCAAAACGGCCGGAATGGAGCAAAAGGCACGATAAAGTTATTTTACTGCATGACAATGCTCGACCTCATGTGGCGAATCCAGTGAAAACATACCTGGAAACATTGAAATGGGAAGTCTTAACCCACCCGCTGTATTCTCCGGATATTGCCCCTTCGGATTACCACCTATTTCGATCAATGGCTCATGGGTTATCAGGGGAAAAATTAACATCTTATGAGGATTGCCAAAATTGGATCGATTCATGGATTGCATCCAAGGACGAAGAGTTTTTTCAAAGGGGTATTCGACAGTTACCTGAAAAATGGGAAAAAGTAGTGGCAAGCGATGGGCAGTATTTTCAATAATGTAATTTTTCGTTATTTTGTAAAAAAACGCTACGAATTAATTCCAACACCTAATAAAAATATATCTAACGAACGTGTAATATTATTTAATATCATCGCAATAGCATAAACTTTATCAATTATAGATTCTTCGATAAATGAAATTCACAATCGAATTAAATATATTTATTTCTAACTTAAGATTACATTTGTGGTATAAAATTCAGGTAGTCATACCCACGAACAAAGAGTTGGTTGGTTGGTTGGTTGGTTAGAAGAACGAGAAGTATATACATACCGAGGTGGTTCTTCGGTTGGTGCTGAACTATTATCGGCAAACACCGGAAATTCCGATAAAGCCATGTCCGTCTCTCTACGTATATACTCCCCTTCCTCATATCCTACTTCCTGCGTCCTACATCCCTTTTTTTCCTCCTTTCTTTATATTTCATATTTTCATATACTAGTCATTCTTATACCACAATCATCCTTTGATACATTTTATTATTTAGATTCGATATCGTATCGATCGAAAGAATATTCTATTTTTTTTTTCCTGTCACCAACACATTCATCAATAAATTGATATTTTGCCGATCAATTCGATCAAATCTTCTTTCTTTTTCTTTTTTTTTTTTTTTTCATAGGATCGTTATATTTATGTGTTATTTCACTGAAGAAAGTTAGATATTTTATCGATAATAAAAGATCGCAGTTTGAAATAAAAAGAAAATAAAGAAAATCCATCGGATCGAAATGTGTTGAAAGAATTGTTGAAATTTTGCCTCGGGTTATTAGGAAAAGTACTGGGAAAAAGACAAAATTCAAGGAATAGAAAAACAAATTCGTCGTGTTAACTTTCTATATTCTTCGAATATTTATTTTAAAAAAGTAGTAATTGATTCATTGTATTTATTTACTTTGTTTTTTCCTTTTTTCCTATTAGAAATCATTTTGTTACTTTGTTATAACGGAAGAGAGAAAGAAGGAAGGATAAAAATGATAATAGAACTAACTCGTAGAATATCACGTTTCTCTCTCTCTCTCTCTCTCTCTCTCTCTCTCTCTCTCTCTCTCTCTTTTCCTCTTCTATGTGTTACATACGTCATTGAGTATTAAAACGCGTGGAAGTATGCATATTCATGCTCACGTATAGATGGGAAAAGAGAGAAGGAGAAACACTTTGGACGAACGCGGACAATTATTGTTTCCGAGTTAAAAGAGTGGAAAGGAGGCCACACGATGATGGTACACGCACGTTACGTTGCATAACACATACTCTTTCTCTCTCTTTCTCTCTCTTTCTCTCTCTTTCTCTTGCGAAATTACAACAACGCTAAGTCAAAACGAAACCAGGTAAAACTCATAATTCGGTAGTCTGTGTTAAACATACACACAACTACACACAACTACACACAACACGCGCGCGCACTCAACATACATTTATTTATTCTCCTGTTTTTCGAAAAATAAAGAAACAGTTAGTCCATTTAAAAAAAAAAAAAACGGAGGTAGTCGCGAGGACTGCCGACAGAAGTGAAAACTTCAAACTGTATTTTGAATTTTCAAACTGATTGCAATATTAAAAATTACAATTAAAAATTTAAAACGTCAACACGTAAAAATAAATTATGAAATTTTCAAATAACCCACACATACAATCGGGTATATACAACGTGTTGGTATGTATATGTGTATGCGCGTGCTTTAGCATGTTGCTGACGCGAACCCATAAGATTTTTCCCTACTAAAAATTGTCTAACGCGCCTAAAGAAGTTTTCATTTCAAAAAGAAATATATTTACATAGGTACACGAGCCACATTCCCTTAAAGAAGAGTTCATTCGCATTCTTTCTATATTTTTTCCTTTTTTTTAAATATTTTTCTTCAAATCCGTATCCTCCTCTTTCGTTAAAATACGCGTTGCTTCTCTTCACGCACGAACGAAATAAATGCATTAACTAATCGAAACAAAATGATATTAATATAATATATATAAAATAACTATAACCGAAAGATTGTGAAATGATGTAGAAAAAAAAAAACCATACAATAGAAATGATAAAAAAATAAAAAAAAGACCCAAAAAGAAAAAAAAAATAATGCCAACACAGTGCACAACATCGACGCGGAGTACTTTACGGAGGGTCGCGAGTGCGTGAACTGTGGGGCAATTTCCACACCCTTATGGCGAAGGGACGGTACCGGACACTACCTCTGCAACGCATGCGGTCTCTACCACAAGATGAACGGAATGAATCGACCTCTGGTGAAACAACCACGTCGTCTGGTAAGAATACGGCCCCCGACGAGATGGTACATATTCTTTCAAATCCATCTTGATCCTCACAACGGGATGATGATTTTTTGCAAGCCGACGGTTTGGACAATACTAAACTGTCCGTTATTTTGTTTTTTCTTTTCCTTTGCCATATTTTTTACTTTCAATTATTCTTTACTCGCCCCTTTTCCCCCATTCCTTTTAACACATTTTTATTCTATTCTTTGGAATATTTGAATTATTTCTTTTATTGCAAGTTAGAATTGTGTTTTCTTCTTTGGTTACCATTGTATTTATTAATAATAAAAAGAGAATGTTAATTAATATAATACAAAGGATTATTGTAGATGGAATTGTGTCTTCTAAACCGTTGGCTGCAAAATATATTCCGATAGCATAGAAGCTCGAGAAAAGAGAAAGCTAATATCAAAAGAGAGGGAAATAATGAGTGCGTGAGAATATGATAAAAAGTTAAAAAGGGGATGCACAATAAAAAAAAATAAAAAAACTCAAACGAGAAGAAGAAAAACATATAAAGAATATAGTTATTCCTTCTTCTCGTGGTGTCCAGGAGCCTATGTGGAAATTCGCCCGTGGTGTATTAGAAGACGGACAACACTTTGTTTCGTTCATTGTTTTTCTCTTCCTTCTACTACCTTCTTTACATTCACCAAAAAAAAAAAAAAGAAAGAAAGAAAAAAGAAATATCGAGGGTTAACTTTACGCGAGTTTTGTTTTTCAAATCCATTTTATCCTTTCCTTTTATATTTCAATTATTAGTTTCTTCCAAAGGATGGAAACAGACCAAAAAAAAAGAGAAGTAATAGTCGAGACAAAAATAATGGAGAAGATTAAAAAGAGAAGAAAAGAAATAGAGAACGAATGAACGAATGAAAGAAGGAAAGAAGGAAAGAGACAGAAAGGAAGACAGAAATAAAGAAATAAAGAAGGAAAGAAGGAAAGAAGGAAAGAAAGAAGTACGCTTTTCAACAAAGCGTACTCCCAGGACAAGAATAAAGGAAAACACATCTCTAACGTTTGGCCTCCTGTCTGTTTCAGTGGCGGATCAGGGCGAATTCTACAAAGGCTTCTGTGGGTATAGTGGCGCCCCTCGAGCCTTCGAGGAGAAATCGAGCCGTCGTTTGGTAGGTGTCATCCCCCAACTCAGCACTCTGTCACTCTCTTTTTCTTTTGTTTTCTCATTTCCCCCTTATTCGAAATTTATATCTTCATTTGTTGCTCTTACTTTATTTCTTTTTCTTTTATTCTACAAAATACAATCAAACCTGTCTCTTTGCGTGGTCCCTTTTTCCATGCGATTTTATTCTTGCGCGATCAGTTTTATGTGATTTTTTTTTATATGTGGTACCAATGCAATTAGAATTTACACACACCGCATGCTGTTTCGCATAAAACAGATTGTACAAAAATAAAATCCCATAGAAAAGGGACCGCACAAAAATAGGTTCGACTGTATATTCTTTTCATTCCTTTTTTTTCCTCGATCCTTCATGTTTTTTTTTTTTTTTTCATATAGAATAATCACTATTGTGCACCCTCTGTCTTCGTTCCATAGATTTCCTTTCTTTTCCATATTTTTTTATTTATATTTACTTTGCGACTTTATATTTATTTTTTTTATTTATTTCTTCCTACTAAAAATCACAGTATCTTATCCGTCTATCAATTTTTCTCTCCCTCTCTTCTCCCCGTTTCTTCCTTTCTTTTTATCACAATCAGTATTTCTTTCTCGTAGAAAACCCGTCGTAGCTTCGAGGTGCCACTATACCCATGGTACACAAGCACTCTCCTTTCTGAAATCACGCGCAGCCTGTTCAATTAAGCCGTTTTCAAATGTTTTAACGATCGATAGATCACATTATGATATTTTTCCTTTAAAACGTTTGATAAATAAAATATTAAGAAAGAAAAAAGAAGAAAATAAATATCTTTATTCTAGTTTATTAGATAGTTGAGTTTTTACAGGCACGCGTGCGTGACTTCACGAGGCGAAGGTGTGGTCCCCGTTTTCTTTCCTATTTTCAACGCGAAACGTTAGCCCCTTGCACAGAAATGAGATTTTAACCTTGTCAGATATTGTCGCTATGATATATATATATATATTAGATCTTATAATGAAATTATCATTTTCCAGGACACGTTTAAAATTTCCAGCATAACTAACGCGTCTTGTCAAATGTAAATAATTTGCGATACTGTGCAAGCGGACTATTTCCCTCTCTTTGTTTCGTTTTATTTTATACCTTTTGTTTGTTTTTTTGTTTTTTATATTCTTTTTTTAAATTAACGAAGATCAACGGCAGAGAGCAGGGTTCACAAAATTTGATGTTTTAAGAATTAATTCAGATAAAGAATAATCCTGCTCTCTCCCTCTCTTCTCTTTCTCTCTCTCTCTCTTTCTCTCTCTCTCACTCTCTCTCTCTCTCTCTCTCTCTCTCTCTCTCTCTCTCTCTCTCTCTTGAAATTGAAGTTTAATTTTTCTCTGTATTTTTTTCTGAAATCGTGTCTCGTTGGTTGGATTGTCGGATTTAACGACGATACTCGAGATTAAGGAAGAAGAAGAGAAAAATCAATGAACTTTGATTGACTAATCAACTTTTTCTTTCCGCAGTCAGCTTCAAGGCGCGTAGGGCTATCTTGTAGTAATTGTCAAACAACTATGACATCGTTGTGGCGACGAAATTCCGTGGGTGAGCCAGTTTGCAATGCCTGCGGTCTTTATTTCAAGTTGCATGGTATCAACAGGCCGATTACGATGAAGAAGGATAGCATTCAGACTCGTAAACGTAAACCCAAAAGTAGCATGAAGTCTTCCGATACTCCCATTACTATCAAACGTGAGAGGTGTACGAGCAACGACATAAAGCAAGAACCAGGTAAGTTATATCTTCAAACAAGTTTCATTTCCCACGATTAACTTGACTATTTTCAACGGTAAACGCCATCATTCGCGATTCCACTTATTGTACTTGCCATACATCCGTACTTGCAACGATAACTGACCTGCTTTCATTAGTTTAACGAGCAAGAAAGGAAAATTAACTATTGTAGTACAAACTATTAACATTTTGACTAGCACGTTGGTCATTTATGACCGGTCATGGTTTTTCTCCTGTGACGTCATGGTGGTCATTGATGACCGCGGAGCATTTCAACTACTTAAATTGTAAAAAGTTGAATGAAAATTTACAATTGGTGCATTTAAAATATTACCGCTGATTAGAATATACTTTGAAATGAAATGATTGCACTCGTTGAAAGATTTGAACGCAAATTTTCATAGTTCTTTTCTGTTTTTGAGAAATAAACGAAAATAGGAAACGGTTCGTGTTTAGAGGACAGTTATCGTTACATAAATATTTGTTAAATTTAATGATTTGATAGAAAATTCAATCTTGTGTTCTATAAACTAATTGAAGAAATTTCTTTGAATTCACAGAAAACTTCGATTTAAGGATGGTCCACTCAGTGGTTCCTCAAGTATCATATCCCAATACTCTTTATAGTGGTAGTCCACAGTGTGGCAATCGTTTGGTTTCCTATCGCTCAACAACACCTAGCGGTCTCTACTACGAAATGATTAATTCTCAGCAGCAACAACAGCAACAACAACAACAACAACAACAACAACAACAACATCAGCATCAACATCAGCAGCTCATAGAAAATCATTCGCCGAAAGTTGAGTGTCCTTCGCCACCTTGTGTAACGCATTCTCCAGGAATAATGTCAGCAGGACATTCACCCGATCATCATCAACTTACCTCACCTCATATTGTCACTCTTGGAAATTCTTCCCCCAGTCCTGCAGGTAATAAGATCATGTTGGACAATGGACATCTCGAAAGACCCACCGTTGTTTCGATATCTTCTTAAAAATCTCGTACTATCGATGAGATTTTTTATTCAAAATAAAGGAGAAAGTAAAAAAAAAAATTATTAACGAAAATAAATCTATGTTTATAGTGCTCACTATAAAAATGTGAACGAACTCGATTTCCTAATAATTACATCGAAGTTAGCGCTATTTCTTTTTCTTATTTTTGTTTGTTTTATTATTTATCTTAAATAATTTTAAATTTGACTCTAGTTCTTTTGTCATTTAATTTTATCGATTATTTAAGTTTTAATATAAAAGTTAAAACAATTATAAACTTTCTGATCAAAAATTGACAAATCCTAATATAAGAGTTGATGAAACTTTCAACAAAATCTTTAAGATTCAGGAAAAGTCTTAATTTTAAAGTGGCTTATTCTCTTATTTGTCTTATTCCTTTTTCTTCCTTTTTTTTTCTTTGTAAAGAAATAAGACAAGAAAATATATATATTTCATCGATATAATTTTTTCTCATAAGTGGCTGTTTTCTCTAGCCAGTACAATATTTTGCTGTTTCAAAATGATAATTTACATTTCAATTGAAATATTGTCATACGCATATATATAATGTTTAATTATAAAGTAAAATTAAATATCTCAGAAATGTGTGTATATAATGGTTTGGATGGTGTTTATTATTTAGG
Organism: Mischocyttarus mexicanus; assembly: GCA_023678845.1. Lineage (NCBI taxonomy): Eukaryota > Metazoa > Arthropoda > Insecta > Hymenoptera > Vespidae > Mischocyttarus > Mischocyttarus mexicanus. The sequence goes on along the minus strand of JACGTP010000033.1, from coordinate 1,237,512 downwards.
TTCTTGTAAATATCATTGTAAGTCTGAATTTGATTTCGTTACAAAGTATATATTATTACTTTTACTATTTTATTCACATTTTTTTTTCTTTCTTTTTTTTCGAAGTCGAAAAAATACTTTTTCTTTTCTTTTTCTTTCTTACCTACACACCTTTGGAATACATATATACATATATATATATTTACGCACACATTTCAAAGATTCTATTGGACTAAAAATAAATGTTCGACAATAATTGCTTCTTTTTAAGATTTTTAAAATCTAAAATTACTTTCTAAGAAATGTAAATTTGCTGTTTCTCTTTTTATATAACTATTTATGAAAAAAAAAAAATAAATAAATAAAGTTAAATTAGAAAAGCGTACGCGAGGGAAAAAGAATAACGAGAAGAAAAAGAGAAGTTAAACGAAAATGGTAGAAAATATTTCATCAGTTTTTCTTTTTTCTCGAATTATTTTAATTAAAAGTTTTTCGTCCATGTCGTTTCGATCAAAAAAGTGGATAAGAGTTCAATGAACTCAAGCTTTTGGACATACGATAAAGTAAAAGCATGCAGAAGTTATCGTTTCTCTAATTTTTTTTGTTCTTCTTTTTCTTCTAAACTGTGGCCAATGAGGGCCGAGGCATCCGGTATATGTGTCAGAGTCAGTGTCAGATTTTCTCTCAACCTTGTTAATTTTAATTTTGTAATTTTTTTTAATTATCTCTTTTATTTCTTTTCTTTTTTTTTTAAATCAAAAAAAAAAGAAGAAAGAAGAAGAATTATTTAAAAAAAGCAGCTTTCCGAGACAAATGAACATAATCGACTCCTGACGACACCCTTTTGAACTTTGTAAATAATTCTAAAAAATACGTTTTAAGCGTTTTCAGATTTTATCTTTTGATTTTATTTCTTTTTTTGCTTTTTTTGTATTCGTAAGATTTAAGAATACAATAATAATAATAATAATAATAAAAATAATAATAATAATTATCTTAAGGATATTAAGGATATTAAAAATTAATCGTCATGTAAGAATGAAGCATAAACTTTCTCTCTTCGATTGATTGTTAAGAGTACAAGAACCTATAAATAATCTTTATAAATAAAATAATAGTTTGTAACGATATAGTTAAATGCTGTTTATTAATGTAGTAAGTTGACGGGCGTTTAAGACATCATTTAAAAAAAAAAAAAATTCTATAACATTTTTGACCTGACCAACAAAAACATTGCTAATATATTTCACGTAATATATTTCTCAGAGTGTTGTATCAGGTTATTTTAATGATTTTCAAATAAAAGGGTATATTTAAAAGATTATCAATACACGTCATTTTTATCGTAATTGTTCTTGTCATAGTTCCAAAATGAGATGATGATACCTAAACATAAAACGAAACAAAAACAACAAACGCTTAACGAGTATTACGATTTTCTTTCACTGGTTTATTTAAACGATTGGTTATAATAATAATAATAATAATAATAATAATAATCGACAAATAATAATTGATTATCGATAATTAAATAAATATTGAATAGTAATATTTAAACTTGTACAGAGACATACATACCTTAATAATTAACAAATATCAAAGAGTACCTAAATGAAATAATACAATTGAAAAGCTTGTTATTGATCGAGCAAGTTCAAATGACTGTTGTTAAAGAGCGGGAACAATTTGAAAGGTTTCTTTTGTTTTTTTCCAATACAGAAAAGTATATTTAACACTTTGACTGCAACGTTGGCTATAGTTTCTCCTGTGACGCTATGGTGGCCATTGCTGACTGGAGAATTCAAACTACATCAATTGTAAAAAGTTGAATGAAAATTTACAGTTGGCGTATTTAATTTATTACCGTTAATTAGAATATACTTTGAAATAAAAGATGCATCATTGTACGATGAAATATTTTTATTGGAACATTGAAAATAAAAGATTCATTTCTATGAAATCTTGGATCATAAAATATCTAAGCGAAACAAGTGATTTCGGCGTGGCAGTCAAAGTGTTAATATTTTTTATTATACATTTTATTGTTAACTTCGAATAATGGAAACTCTTGACCTAAAATAGTTAATCCTTCGTGTCAACCTAATTTCTGATTCCTTAATAGCAATGTACAAAATATTTGTACAAAATACAGACAACTGACGGCGAACTTCTAATAATATATTCCTATATAAAATAAGCATAATAAAATAAACGCTATCGTAGCACTTGGATCATTTCGCATCATACTTGGAAAGCCCCGCTGTTTGGCTTTTTTCGATCTAGTTTTTTTTTAAAGACCTCTGGTACTCAAACGGTTAACACGGAGGGATTCAGTGTTTGTACTTCGTTACTATAACAACGCCTCCCCTTTCTTCGATAAGAGAGATTCCAAACTCGATGCGTTCCACTCATCATCTACAGGCATGCGCCAGATTGTCTCTCTCAACCAAATGAGAACAAAATCTTTAACGCTGGCAGATTCTAACTTGTTATACATATATCTCTATCTCGTACGTACGTGAGAAATACATGTATAAAAAAAAAAGAAAAAGAAAAAGAGAGAGGGAGAGAGTAAAAAAAAAGTAATATTACGTAGAGAGTTTGAGTACTACTTTGCTCGTGTTTACTTTCTTCAATCCTACGAATTAGTACAGGTGATTACAAGATGGCGTCTCATTTCGTCAATTAAACTACCACGAATGAAAGAGACATCGAGAATATCTCGAAAAAAAAACAAGATGTGTTAATATTGTTGGTTGTCAAGTATGAAATGGAGCAAAATTGAATTCAATTATGCGCATTTTTTGCTCCATTTCATATTTGACAACCTAATTTATATCTCGATGATCTATATATATATATACACACACGTATATGTACATATATATATATGTATTTGAGATTTCGTTATGAATCGAAAAGAAGAAGACGTTCTCGAAATGATAAGAAAGTATACTTACGTGTCTCTTCGTTCTCGTATGAAGGTGGAGGAGAGGATCACAGGATTTATGATCCGAGAACATAAGACGATGATTCTGATTGTAAACAGAGTTACGAAAGAATTCGGTGCATCGAAAGAGGATTACTAGAGAGTACTGATAGAAAATATAAAGTACAATTGTGTACTTTCGATGATAAATTCCAAGTTCTTTGAAGATGATACCTCCTCTGTCTGTGCAAACTCAAACGATACCGAAAAGAACAAAGTTACAATATACTATTTATACAATTTTCGTATTAATTAGGATCGTTGTTTAAATAATTAATTATCTATATGAACATAAGTTTTATGGATAAATATTACGACGAATATCGATGATTTATTGTTAAATAATTAAAACAAATTTTTGTCGTTAGTAAATCTATCGAATGAGAAAAATTGTATCGTTAATGGATGACCAAAAAGAGAAATAACTAATATGAGGTGAGAATAAGAACAGACAAAAATATATATATATATATGGCGGAAGAAAAAAGGGGAGGCATGAATCTACAAAATGGCGTCGACGCGTAAAAAGAAGAAGAAAAAAAGAGAAAAAAAAAGAGAAAAAAAAGAGGTAAAGAGGAGTAGTAGTAGTAATGGACAGAAGGTGGTTGTCGATCAATATTTGAAAGGGGACTCGCGGACCGGTTCGTAGTTTCGATCTGATGCTACCAGGCGGCAGCCGTGGTGTGGTATCATCCGATTTTCCATCTATCTAACTCTTTCTCTCATTTTATATTGCTCACTCGTTCACCCACCTTGGGAAGAGTGAACGCGCACCTGTGTCAAGCGCAAACACTCGCGAGGCGTCGCGGACGCACGAGCGCATGGAAAGAAGAGTGCTACGAAAAAAAACAGTCCAAACTAAATTTCATCCGGTTGACGTGAATCTTTAAAAAATACAGAAAGAGAGAGAAAGAGGACAGAAAATTTAATAAAATATCTAAAAATAATTATCTCAATAATATTCGAATACGAAAAAAACAAGAGAATAATTTGAATTAAAGAGAAGATAGAGAAGATTTTCAAGAAGAAATTTAAACAGAAAATATAGGAAGGAAAGAGAGATAGATAGAGAGAGAGAGAGAGATAATTTTTAAAAAAAGTTTCATTCGAAAGAAGTGCGAGTACGAAGAGTCTTCATATTTTATCCTCTTCCAAGGAAACCGTCACCAACGTAAGTTACGTTTTATTTCATTTTATTTGATTATTACGATATTAATTAATTTAAACAATATTCTTCTTAAACACAACCAAATCATTTTACAATATTTCCAACGATTTTCGCGGTTACGATTTTTATCTTCTCTCTCTTTTTTCTTTTTTAAATACTTGTATTACGATAAACATGGATTATATTGGTAATAGTACGAAAGTAGAAAAAATGATAGAATCCACATAGAGAGAGAGAGAGAGAGAGAGAGAGAGAGAGAGAGAGAGAAATAGATAGAAACATACTTACGCGACGAAGGTGCACGTGCTTCTATATTTGCTTATGCTCCCGCTCGACGTGTTCTTCATATTTTTTATATTTTTTTCTGTTATTTAAATATATATATTCTTGTTTTATTATATTTTCACGTTACCCTTTAACTCTTCCTCTCTTCATCCTAATCGTTGTCTCGTAATCGAAAGTACCTAGAAAAAGGAAAAAAATATGAAATAAGAACGATAGATAGGTGCAATGATTTAGATCGTAACAATATTATTACAGAATTTACTTAGAATTTTGTCGAGGATGTATTATTGTTATTGAGAAAAAAGGAAAAAGGAAGAAACGGGCGATTCCGTCGAGAAAGTTATCGTCGTTTTGCTTAATCGTCAATATCCTTTTATACTTTTTATTCTCGAAATAAGAACCGATCGAGGTCACGAATTAGAGAAAACGGGAACGACTCGAATGAGATCGACGGGAAGAAAATATCGATCGTTAAAGAAGAGACGCGTGCACGAGTACGAAACACTTGTGTTTTATGTACGATCAAACTTAAACACACACTTGTGTTTTCGCGCACGGGGAAGCCTATGCGACTCAACCTAAACGCAGATTCTCTCTCTTTTTCTTTCTCTCCTTCACACGCACTCTTTCTCTCTTTTTCTTTTTTTTTCTCTTTTTTTTCTTCATCGATTTACATCGTGATTTATGTTCCGTTCGATACATATATATATATATATATATATATATTTTTTTTTTTTCTTTTCCCAAAAATCGACGAAACGCGTTTCAACACTATCGCGCTCTTAGCAATCATTTCATTACGATCATTTACATATCATTATAATAATTTCAGATAACATCTGAAATTTCATCGAGTTTCATCATAAAGCCAATTTCTCGGTTCTCCTTTTGTTTACGCGCGCGTGTATGTTTTTTTATTATATATATATTAATAATGAATGATATTTAAAAAAAAAATAAAAAATCGAGAGAGAGAGAGAGAGAAGATTATCCTTGACGGTGGAAAATCCCGAGTAGAAGACTACATCGTGATAGTATCGATCGATTGATCGGATCGATATCATCGAAAGAAAAAAATTAAAAAAAGTCGATATCGTCGAGTACATCGGGGACAATTAATTTCGTGCTACGCCATTTTTCTTCCTCACGCACACTCACATGGATTTCTCTTGTTCCTTGATATATATATTTGTTTTTTTTTTCATTTTTTTTTTCTTTTATATTATTTTTATATAAGTATATATATATAGAATGTATCAAAACACTTCACAATGATCGATCTCCTTGATCGATGACGAGGAAACACATCGAATCCACGCGTGACGAAAGAGGAGAATGGATGATACTTTTGTCTTATTTTCCCGCTTATTTTCAAACATGAATAAAAACAAAATGGAGATTGGAATAAGATATATGTGATAATAGTGAAAAATAAATTGAAGTTAAAGGAAACCGTCGTGTTCCTCGCGAAGTCCAAGACGAAACTATTCGACGTTAGGAGGAGATATAACCGAGAGAGCGCAGATAATATTTTATTAATCATTAAGCACATAGCCGTCGGTGCGTATAAGATAATGGGAATAATATCAGGCAATGACGATAATACTGTTTGTCGTGCACGTTAATTATTGGTCCGCGAGTTTAGTCGCGACAAGACGAGCGCCCCGTCGGCAACACGATTCTAAACAGTCCTTTCATTTTCATTCATATTTTCATTTTCGTTAGTTCATTCGCGTTATTACTTTTCTGATCTGCCAATATATATTATACCCATCCCCCATTCGTATATTATACTAACATCAATAATAATCTTAATATCGAGATCATCTTCTTTGAATTTTATTACGTCTACTTTTACCACCAATAAAATCGAAATGAAGATGAAACAATAAGTAAAAAAACAAAAAATATCGGAGGCAGTCATGAGGACTGCCGACAGAAGTGAAAACTTCAAATTGTATTTTGTAATGATTATTGTAATATTAAAAATTACAATTAAAAACGTCAACACATTGTATATACCCGATTGTATGCGCGCGTATTAGCATGTTGCTGACGCGAACCCATAAGATTTTCCCCTACCAAAAATCTTCTAACGCGCTTAAAGAGGTTTTCACTTTAAAAAACACGATGGTTGGGATTTAATAACTATACTTACAAGTTCTTATTAAATGATCTACCTAATTCAAACACACACATATGTATATATATATACGCCTTATGTATTTTGAAATAAAAATACGACGGAGGGATCATAAGATCTCAGGAACGTTTTCATTTATTACTTCGTTATTTCGTAAACATTGTATATGTCGTCTTGTCTAAAAAGCCAATGTGTATTTTACATTTAATTACTTCTTCTCACTTTATCTTGAAAGAAGAATCCTACGTATAGGGATCGTGAAATCGTAAAATATTTCTTTGAAAATTCTCTTGGTAAACTTCGTCTTGCAAACATTGCGGAGACGAGAATATTTCCTACTAAATTTCGTTATACCCTTTTCTAAACAGAATCTCGATTTTTTATTCTCATTTTTATTCTCTCTCTCTCTCTCTCTCTCTCTGTCTGTATCTTTCTTTCTATTTTGTTCAGAGAACCATATCATCGTCTTTTTCCATTTCAGTCGAAAACAATTAAAGGAAAGACAATACGCGAGATCTTTGTTTGCACTTAATCACGCGTCGAGCAAGCTTGAAAACGATATAAATTTAAACTCCTAATTGCGTCTATAAAATGAACGAACGAACGAACGAACGAAAGAACGAACAAACGAACGAAGGCGTAGCCTTGTGTGGGAAATTCAGTCATGTTAAAACAAGGAAGAAAGTAATAATACGTGTTACATTATACTCGTTTCTTCGTTTTAAAAAATGATGTCTTCATTATTGAAGTACATATAGGTATACTTAAATACATACTTCATACCGATAAGAGATATGATTTTATCATTAGATCTATTTCATGATCCAATTTTTATCATTATCGATTGGTAGATAGCTATAAGTATATATATATATGTATATACAATATATTATATATTGTCTTGTAGCCGTTAGTAATTATGATTAGATATTATTAAACGGTCTCTACGTACGTTGTATATTTTCTAGATTTATTGTTTAAAAAGAATTTTAAAATTTAGGGGTAAGAAAGAAGAAAAAGAAAAATAACAAATCATACAAATAACGATCGTTCGAGTATTTCAACCTGATCGATTACGTAAAATCACGATGTGTTGTCACATCGAGTCTTTGGACTTTCATCGAATCCTTCCACGTTCTCACCGGTCGAAGAAACTTAGGGAAAGAAGGAAGAGGGGGTACGAGAGAAAAAAAAAATAAAAAAAAAAAAGGTTTTTAGATTTTCGCAAAGACGATAACGAGGACGTGTGCTCACGTACGCATGTTATTGCGAACGCATCAGATTCTCATCGAGTTTGCGTTGTCCGCTGATAAGGGTTTTCTACTAGAGTGATAAAAAATGGCCTCGTGTCGTGGTGTTCATAACGAGCGATGACGCAAACCCTCTTCAAGATCTTTCCACGTTTCGACCTTCTACCTACCTCCTCCATTTTATTTTTCTATATATATATATTTTTTTTTTTCATTTTTATTTTTCAATTTATTGCATTTTTTTCCCCTTTATTCCATCCTTCTTCTTCTCTTCCTCATTTAAACTAATGTTTCATTTTCCATCATCTGTTATAAAGAACACAAGATGCTTGAACTCGTCGAGTAAGTTATCAATTATTATTTTTAATTTTTTCCCTCTTTTTTTTCTTTCATATTTTTATATCGTAGAAGTATTTTTCTTCTCACGGGCGACAAATAAATTAAATCATCGAGTAGGTATTTAGTCACGATTCTATGACAAAGCAAAATGTTCTTCTACGAATAAAAAGCAACAAAGTTGATTCGAGATTAAAGATAAGCGAGCTTCGAGTAACTCTTTAAACGATCAATCCGTTTTATTATTTTATTCGTTCTTCTTGAAAAAAAAAAAAAAAAAAATAGAAAGAAAAAGAAAATCCAATCGGTCTGTTCCAAAAACGTATTTTCATGGATTCGTGGATCACTCCAAAAAACTAATAAATAAATAATCAATGTCTTACGCGAAAAGATTAGTCGATCGGGATCTGTCATTGATCAGAAATAAGATGTGGATCCCCGTGTCATTGGAAAGACAAATATCGAATGATTCTCAAGCGGCGTACTCGCGACACCGTAATCGTTCAACAACATTTCTACTATAATAAGATCCTAGCATATTTACATCACTTTCACCTGGCACTAACGTCGTAAGAGAAAGAAAATGAAATCTTTGATAGATCGGTAAGGACCTTTTAGTTTCAACGAGTCAAACGTTTCTGGGAGTCAACTTGAAAGCACGGTAAAGTTAAAAGAACGCCACGGCCCTACACCTTCCTGGCGAATACGACGACTGAAATTATCATTTTAGCTGATATAGTAGCTAATGTAAGGATGCAGTTTTATCTCTTATTATCATGGGAAACGAGATAAATCGCGATAGTGTCGTTTATTTTGACAGAGAGAGCGTGTGCGGTTGTTCGTGCCTGCTGTCTCGCTGCCGTAGAAACCAACACTTATGTACAATATACCTGTATTATCCTTTTTCCTATCTCTTTTTCTCATTTTATTCTTCCTTCTTCTTCTACTTCTTCTCCTTTATCGTTTTTTTTTCTCCCCCTTTTTGCAGCAGTCCCATTTAAAACCTGTCAGATTTATCTTATGACTCCTACCTCAAAGAACAATGAGAAAGAAAAAGCCAAAGAGAAAGAGAGAGAGAAAGAGAGAGAGAGAGAGAGAGGTGTAGGACTACCGTAAGAATGATAGGACAGAATCAGGATTGTTCATATCTTTTCAATTTAGTTCGGTCTTTGAACCTGTTAGTTGTTGGTTTTAACGATAAGATGAGATTTCGGTTGCTTGTATTCTCTCGTTAATTATACGATAATGATCTAGTTTGATTGTAGTTTATTGTAGTTATCTACATTATACTATCTTATAGTCGTATTTACATAATATTTATATTTATACTATTCTGTATTTTTGTTTTCCTCCTTCCTTTACGGGGGTGTCATTGCTTGTACTTGCACCCTTCTTTTAGACGGGGGAACATTTTCATAAATAAAAATCATTTATCTTTTTGATATGCTTTTTTTTCCTGATCAAGTATTATGACTTTAAATAAGTTTTCGGCGTTTTTTTCCCACAAAATAAAAGCTTTATCTAAAGTATAAGGTTGAAAATATAAGGAAAGGTAAGGTTCAAGGTTCAGGTGTAAGGTTCAATATAAGGTTCTAATTCTTCGTTTTAAAACTTTGTCGGTACGCCAGAACGTTCCTTATCCTCAAGTTCAAAGTCATTTTTTTTGAACCGTCGAAAGCAGTTTTTGCATGTCGTATCCGACAGTGCATTATCGCCGTAAGTTTCAACAAGAATTCTATCTGCTTCAGCTGCAGATTTCGTTTGAATAAAGTAGCGCAATAAAATTCCCCGCAAAAACACTTTTTGACAGAAAAATAGACATTTTTAGAAGCAATAAACAAACACGTGGTTGATATTATAGTGAAATACCATAGATTGAAATTGAAGGTTGCATACAATACTTCCTTGCCGATGCATTACCATTCGAGAATTCCGTGCACGGAGTACTGCTAATGCCATTTTTTAAGAAACGGTAAGAACTTATTCAAGGACCTAATCAAATGATTTTGTTCCTCAATGGGGGGGGGGGGGTTTAGCGTATTCAATTTATTTATTATTTTGTTTATTTAATTTTCTTTTTTCTCATCTTTCGATCGACAAAAAGAAATATTTTTGATTCTTATTTTCTGTTTCTTTAATAAACTCGTCGTAGGATTAACATCGTTAAACAGTCTATAAAGAGAAAAAAAAAATGTTATGGAGGAGGTGAATCTTAACTTCGAGGAAAGATGCAATTCGTGCAAAACTCAGATGCGTCGAACGCTTGTCATTAAATTTCTGCAGAAAATTCGTCATCGGCTAAGTTAGCGCTTAATTTTATTTTTTAATACGATAAGAACATAAACCCTTATCTGATCTTACGCGTTGTTGGTATATACGTGTATATAAATATATATATATAACGCAAAAACGTTCAAAGTTGTCTTTATTTGAAATTGCAAGTGGGAAGGAACGTTTATTCGTAATCAATGTTTTCAAAGATTTTATTAATTAATATTATAAACATGAAGATTCAAGTATTTCTTTAATTTCATCAAATGTCATTATTTCTAAAATTATCGAATGAACTTAAACGATCATCCCTTTACATTTCGTCATGTCAATGACGGAACGCTTGAAGTGGTATGAATCATGTTGATATTTTGCAACACGAATCGATTTGTTCACATTTTTTATTATTCCCTTTCGGAATGTTCTCTTTTTTTTTATTTACGACGTAGAAAATAAATACAAGTAAAACTTTGCAAGAATTATTGGAAAAACAAAAAAATAAAAACGACATATACAATATTTCAAAGGAAAAGAATAATTCGCAAAATGCTCAAGTAGTTATTCGGGTAACCTTATCGTTTCTTGCGACATTTTTTTCAAGACATTTTGATCATGTTTGTTCATTTTCTCTCTCTCTCTATCTTTCTTCTTCTTTCTTTACTTTATTCGCGTGACCGTAAAGAAGGTATACGTGCCATAAACTCTTCCCTTACCGAATCACTTATAAGTAAGTACTTACTTACGTTTTCTTATCAGCAAGTAGAAATATTAGTTCGAGAATGAGAGCTCATAATGTTCTTGATTTCTATCGCGACGAATTCTCATCATCGGTATCATCGAATCAACGACCAATCAAATACGTTAAAAATACTATGTTCCAGTCAATTTAATAGATTCACCTCTTCAGTTGATTTCATCTCATCGAGCAAAGGTTAAAAAATCTTCCAAAGAATATACGCATTTATCTAGATATAAAAATAATACTTATCTCTCTGTTTATCTTTTTTTCTTTTGAAATAAAGAAATCAAGATCATTCAACAATTTTCTCAACGAAGTTTTCGTTGATCTTACTCGAGATCGATCACCCAATTAAGTTAATTCTTTACGAAATACAAATCTTACATATTCTTTACTTCAATTTTCTTTTTTTCTTTCTTTGCTCAATTACTATGTACACTTGTATTATTTTATTCTATAAAGAAAAAAGAAAAAAGAATTAAAGACAAAAATTCAGTATTATTCCTACGTATCTAAACGTTATCTCGTGTCAGCCTTAGGCATTTTTAACTTTTTATCTGCGACTTGATCGAGTTCTCGGATGATTGATCGACAGATTCGATCGACCAAGAAGATCGATTCGTTACAAAACAATACAAGAACGAATTCGTGTTATGCAAGAAACGATTAATGAGAAGAAAATATTATAGCTACGATTAATAATAATCTATCGTTGAATTTCTTTCTATAAAATTACATCAAACGCGTGTTTCGTTAATTCAATCAAAAATAGAGAAAGAGAAAATTAATTTCAATTGTTATATCAAACACTACGATTATGAAGTATCGAAAATGAACACAAATTACCGAGTATAGTAAAATGATCCATTTTAATGATTAATATCAATCCTATGATTAATAGCACGGATTTAAACGATAAATCACGTCTAAAATATTAAGAAGGAAAAAGAAAAAAGAAAAACAAAGTTATAATCATTTATCGAAGATAAAAATCGATTCTTATTAATAATACGAGACGATCATCATCCCTTACATTCAAAAATCGTATCGAAAAAAGATAAAAAGAAAAAAAAAAAGAAAAAGAAAAATAGCAAACAGAGCTTAGTAATGATGGCTGGCCATGATGTCAACGTTGACATCGTCGTCGTCATCGTCGTCATCCTCGTCGACGAAGATTACCCCATCAGTTACTAACTCCAATTTCATCGCCCTTCCGTCGCCCTTATCTTATTCGTTGCTAACTTGAACGAGGAGATAAGGAGAATAAACAAACGTATCCCTCCACTAGACTTTTTTTCTCTGCCCATCGATTTTTCCCTCCCCGTTCATCTATTACAATCTTCAATATTGCTCTTTCTCACCTAAAACCTATTCGTTCCTGCCTATACCTGTTTCTTTTTAATACCACACACACACCCACGCCTACACCATTTCTTTCTTTACCCATCCAATCTAGTTTTTAAGCTCATTTTCGTCATCAAAAAAAATACAGGTATTTTCCCTAATCGGATTATTTGAACAAGACATCTCAACACGACAAATATTTATGTTTAAAAGTTCCTAAAAATTTGACAATCCTTTATCCTTTTCTATTATATTTTTTTACTTCCGTTAAATTTTCTTCCCTTTTTTTTTCTGTTTCAACCTACTCTTAGATCTTATTTTTAAACATTTTGAAATTCATCAACACACGATAAGTGTATTACAATAATAATACTAATAATAATAATAATAATAATAATAATAATAATAATAATAATAATATATTAAAAGAGAAAAATCGAACGAATAGATCGCTAAGCGTTCGTTCGTTCGTTCGTTCGTTCGTTCGTTCGTTCGTTCGTTCGTTCGTTCGTTCGTTCGTTCGTTCGTTCGTTCGTTCGTTCGTTCGTTCGTTCATTCGTTCGTCGAGAAGCATCGAGTGTACGATGGTACATGGACAGAGACATCAGGCGCAGGAAAGGATAATATCGGATGGAGAAGTGACCAATGAGGTGCGAGGGTCCGCCCAAACGGCTGCTCGAGTTACTTCCTCCAATGTTTCACTGCCTGTTGCAACGCTTTTCTCCCCTCTTTCCCTCGAATCGAATGGTAGACTGCAAAATAAACTCTCTCGCTCACTCTCTAACTCTTCCTTTCTCTTTTCCTCTACCTTTCTCATACGAATACTTAACACCCGCCATTGCTGAATCAAACAAAAGGAAAAAGCGGGAGAAACAGTATTGCTAAAGCTGAATGTAGTAGAGCGTAAAAAAAATCATATTTCCACTGACATATCCCAAAGCTCTTCAAACTCTCTCTCTCTCTCTCTATCCTTCTTCTTCTCCCTCTTCCTCTCCCTGTCCCTGTCCCTGTCCATGTCCCTCTCTCTCTCTTCTTTTCTTTTTTTTCGTATTTTTCTAACTCACTCGCACCTCGTTTGTCGTCTCGTGCAACACCTCGAGTTCGGTCTCCTCATCAGTTCGACTTGGTGACTCGAACGTTTCACCTGTGGTCCCTGTCTTCTTGTTCCTTCCTTTCCTCTTTTTCTTCTCCTCTTTCTTCGTCCTTATTTTCTTTCTTTCAATTAAACCATTGATTATTCTTTGGAATACTTTTTCTTCCATTCTTTTTCGAGTTTGAATTAATCGAAGAAAGTGGGTTATACGTGTGGAATATTTTTGTGTACTTGTGAAATATATAATTAGAGAGAGAGAGAGAGAGAGAGAGAGAGAGAGGGAGAGAGAGAGAAGGGCGGGGAAAGCTACTAAAGTGGATTTAATGTGCATGAAGAAACAAATTATTAATCAAACCTACGAATTATTCTGTTGAGCAAATGCGACACACAGCTGCTGAGGTAATTTTGTTAGATTTTAAAATATTGAAAAAAAATGTTATTGTATATTTTCTCATTATTTCATCTCAAGAAATGATTGTTTTTTTTCGTTAATTACATTTTACAATTAGCTATAAACTTGAAAAAGTTTTTTTACGATTGTATCGAATGCGTGCGGATAACAATTGTAAATATTGTTAGTTTATTGTGTAGATAGAAAGGATTGACTTTTTTTCTTGTCTTCTACTTAAGAAAAGTACCATAGTTATTGCAGATAGATATGATTCAAGATATACAATCATTTGTATTAAGAATGACAATTTTTATCTGTCTAATATGGAAATTGAGATTCTTTTTTTTTTCAAATTAACATTTGACGTGACATATTGTAACATCAACATTTATTTCGTTAAATCGATATACTTTTAATACATTTTTCATTTCGAATAATCATTTATCATTTCTCTTACCATACTTCAAAATATTAGGTTTGTCAAGTATGAAATGGAGCAAAAAATGCATATAATTGAATTGAAATTTGCTCCATTTCATACTTGACAACCTAATACTATTCATCAGAGAAAAGAGTGAAAAAAAAGAGAGAGAGAGAGAGAGAGAGAGAAATAGAGAAATAGAGAAACAAATTCCAAGTCTAAATACCAATTTTTGTTGAAGGAACCCTAAAATAAGTTTTAAAAAATTCGGTCGACTTGAAAAGGATCGTAAAATGTATTTTTCGCAAACGGATCTTCGGCAAACTGTTTTCCTAACAAAAGAATATCGTTGAAAGTAGTCCCGTAGAATTTTGTCCAACACGAGTGGAGGATGATCCGGCGGAAATCGTGCGAGGTCTTTGCCAAAGAAAGAGGAGTCGTGTCGCGTGCTCGTCGTAACCGGAAGTTAAACGAAAACGACTGACGGATCTCAGAACGGAAGTGTGACGCGTACATTGTAAATAGAACGTCTCTTGAACATTTTTCTCGAGACGGACGAGGTGTGTCTACGTTGCTCTACCTTCCTCACCTTCCCTTTCCCCCTAACCCCCGCTACCCCCTCCAGTCATCTTATTTTACCTGTCTTGTCATCGTTCAACAAACTCTCTAATTCTGTCTCCGTCTTTCTCAAACCTTTAGCCAAAGGTGTCGCGTGCCCAAACGATACTTCTTACTCCCACCACCGTTAAAAGGGGGATGACTAATATCTTTTCACTGATTTTATTCGTTTGATTTTCCCATTTTAACATCGTCACTAAACATTTCTCAAGATTTATATTTTCTTTTTTTTTTTTTTTCGTGCATCATCGATCTATCATTTCGATCGATCGTTTTGATAATTTCAAAACCAATAGTATGAATAAGAATTCATCGAAATTCGTGTATTTGTATTCTTATGCGTGTGCCTGTGCGTGCGTGTGTTTGGTTTTATAGGATATGATGAAGGAGACATTGGTGAAACAGGACATAAAGATAGAGTGGGAAGGCCATCATTCGGACGAAAATTCTCCTCAATTACAAGTCACGGAAGAATCCTCTGATAGTCCGCAAAGTGTTATCACTTCGAAGAGACACGTTAGAACGATCACTACTGCGGGACATATTACGGAAAGTATAGCAGAGATCGAGGCTGAATCCCCGCCGGATTCCAATGTTGTTTCAAGTAATATTCAACAAACTATGCACCAGCATCAGCATCAACACTCGGATCAAGATCAGCATGGATATCAAGACGAGCAACAGCAACAACAACAACAGCAGCAGCAAGGACAACAGCAGTATATGCAAATTTCTCATGCGAATAATACAGAGGAACAACAGAGAGATGGTAACGATCAACAGCAACATGTTGTTTATGCAACTAGAAACGGACACGATGGGAGCGTTGAAGTCTCCGATGGTGCCGATTCAACGATAACTCTCACTATTAAAGAATCACCTAGGTATTTATGATCATTTATGAATCTTAATCGTTAATTATATATCAAATTTGAAGAAATAGCGTATTATAAATTTTCCCTTCATGGAAATATCATCATTTTCGCGATATTTGTTTTCTTTACTAAAGATATGATAATACGGGAGGAACAACGGAGAGGAATGAAGTGAGCCGTATTTATACGTACACCAACGAGAATCAGGAATTAAGGAGAGATAATAATATGATCACGTTGCAAGTGCAAGACAACGGTCGTCGTGGTCAACAAACAACGACGCATCATAGGTACAGTCCTCGTGAGAGTAATCATAGTGCCAGTAACACAGCTAATAGTACACCGAGGTATCAAACCTCACCAGCTCTTCCTACTACGGAAGATTATGAAACGTCAGGAATAGTCAGCCAGTCAGGAGGAAATGTACAGCTCAGTTCACCCGCGCCCACTTATTCTCCGCCAATCGATGGCATACGCACGAATCAACATCAACAGCAATTAGTTGGCTCTGGTTATTCCGACGCAGCTGTCGCTGCTTCGATCAAATACGATACCGAAGTGGCCGTTGCCACGGAAAATATCAAAGTTTCGAGTACCTACACAACCCTCGAGACCGTCGCCATACCACCCTCGCAGACGGTTCAATATACTCAATATATATCGGGTAGTGAAACATTTCAACAAGCACCAACGTATACGTATCCAAAGCCTTCGGAACTTTTTATCACTTACCCACCTACTAGTCATCCTGGACCCCGATGCGCCGAAGTTAGTATTTAATGTTCCATTCTCATTAGATTAACTCTAATGACACAACTTGAAACATTAACGTGGCATCTGTTTTATTCAACAGGTCGAGTCTCCCAACAGCGCCTACATCAAAGGTGACCCAACGTTAGCTTCGTCTTTAGGTACGACACGTACAGTCTCTCTTCATTACGAACAACCAGGCTCTCCGGGATCTCAAGTAACTCTCTATGGACCCAGCACAGCTACGTCTTATCAATACATTAAACCCAGCAACGATCCATATTGGCCTACAAGTGGCACACCTTCACCTCCAACGTCTCTTGAATACGTTCAAGCATATCCCAGCGTGACAACGATAGTTAGCGACGCTGCAAATATGCAACTTTATTCGGGCGGTGGTTACAGTGTCGCAACAGCTGCTGGAAATGGTCTATCTGGTCCCTGGCAAACCCTTTCGAGTGCCGATGAATCCTTCGATGGTGCCGTGATCGCTAGCGAACAGAAGGATTGCTTAAATTGTGCCAGTACCTTGACAACGTTCTGGAAACGCGACGGTACCGGACATTGTGTTTGCAACGTGTGTGGTATTATCACCAAGATGAACGGCACCAACAGACAACCTATCAGATGCGGCAAGCCAAAACAGTCGGTCATGCCGGTAAACATTGTGCGAATCTTCATCTTACAATAGTTACATTTTTTAATTCTTTTTTTTTTATGCCAACGTCTTTGTCACCTTTAAACAATAGTTTCCTCATTTTTAATCAGCACAAACTTTTTTTTTAAATACCGTCTAAATCACTTCAGTAAAATACGATATGAGTATATTATTGTTCTATGTTCAGTCACTAAAGGTCACTTATTAACATTTATGCTAATTACTGTTCGTAAAAACCCTAATTAATTTTTAATGAAAAATATCAGGTTTCAAAGAAAAGTACGTTTTCTTTTTTGTTAATACTTTTACGCATTATTAATCAATGCTATTTACGAAGGAAAACGGTTAATAAATATAAAAAAAGGTAATTTTCTCCCGAATAAAGATAATAACGCGGTTAGTGACTTTTGGCCGAAACATAGGAGGGACGAACGTGTTACGGGTAAGTTTGTTTTAAGCTACAAACGGGTATAGTAATTTGTGCGAATCATTGTTTACGATTAGTCACGAAGATAATTTCAGGTATCGTAGAAACAAAACGAGAAATAATAATGAGATTTATTTTCTTCTTTCTTTAATGTGTTCCTTTTTTTCCTAAGGTTATTTTTTTCTTTTTTTCTTTTTTTTCGTCTCCGTTCGATCGATGGACAGAAAGTTTGACCATCGACTAAACGAGGCCAACGATATTTGTGCTGATAAATGTTCTTCTCCGTGGGTACATGACTTCAATATTAAGTAATGTTTGTAGCTTTCCTTTACGTGTGCGTCCC
This sequence comes from Mischocyttarus mexicanus, assembly GCA_023678845.1. Classification (NCBI taxonomy): domain Eukaryota; kingdom Metazoa; phylum Arthropoda; class Insecta; order Hymenoptera; family Vespidae; genus Mischocyttarus; species Mischocyttarus mexicanus. The sequence goes on along the minus strand of JACGTP010000033.1, from coordinate 1,219,432 downwards.
TCGCGTTGATCCAAGACAGTGAGAAGACGTTCGTTATCTCTAACCGAGCAAATAACTACTCTCGGAGCTAACGGCGGCTGTTGTTTGCTCTAGTTTCTTACCCGGAGCACACTCCCATTTTCGTGATCTCGAACGTCAAACGACGACTCACACAGATTTTCTTATGAAACACATCTTACAAATATAATCATCTTGTTAACAACAATATTAATAATAATAATAATAATAATAATAATAATTTTTATTTTTATTATTACAGGCCAATGTTAGAAGGACAGGGGTGCAATGTGCTAACTGTAGAACGAGTAACACGACATTATGGCGACGAAACAACAACGGGGAACCCGTCTGCAATGCCTGCGGTCTTTACTTCAAATTACACAACGTAAGTATTAAATAATTCCGCTCACCCTCTTCCCCTCCTTACCCATCCATTTATCTTTTTCTAATTTTCATTGACAGAAACCAAATCTTGAAAATATAATAATCACAGTAAAATCTAATACGATCGATGTGTAATTCATTTCGAATAGAATGGGAGCAACTTACGCGTGTGAAAACGAGATGTTTACTCGAGGTGCACTTATTAACGATTGATCGGTATTGTTTGCACAATTGCTGACTAATTAAACACCACGAAAGTCTCCATAAAAATCTTCTTGGCAAAGAATTTTAGACGATTACTCGACTTAACAGACCATTTTATAAAAAAAAGACATCTAAGTAATAATCTTTTTTTTTTTTTATTTATCTTACTCTTTCAATTAAACAAACGATCGATAGATATTTTTTAACTTCAACAAACCATTCGTATTGATTAGAATTATTTTTGTAATATCATTTTAAAGGAATATAACATACCGAAAAATATAAGCAAACGCAAGATGGGAGGGCGTAATTGTGATCCTCTCGTTGTGATCGTCTTTACGTAAGAATGCGAAGCAAATAGGCTGATATCGGGCGAAGTAAAAAGGAAGATAGAAACGTTGACGGGGAACAATAAAAGACGCGGGTTAAAGTAAATGCAGTAAAGGCAGCAAATAAAGGAGGTCGAATCTCTCTCTCTCTCTCTCTCTCTCTCTCTCTCTTTCGCGGCAGTTATATGGTCCTGTGTACTTTAACAATGTGTCATCTCTTTTTCTTTTTTACTTCCCTTCTTCTCTCTCTCTCTCTCTCTCTCTCATTTTTTTCTTTGCAAGTAAGACCCTTCTTCTTGCGTGGGTTGACAGCAGTATATAAAGAGGCGCAAAGCTAGCAAACGCAAAACAAACAAGTCATCTCCGGTTTCTGTTCCTCTCGTTCCTACTCCTGGAACCGAGTACCCCCCAAAACGATATCGAAAAAAATTCTTCTTACGTCCGTTCTTATTTTCTTTCTTTTTTTTTTTATCCTTCTACTCGTTATTACATGTTTATTACTTACGTTAAGTGTAACAATTATACTTCATACTACGTGAGTTACGTAAAACAGTGATCAAACTATGATATGCAAATATTGTTTGTGGAAAAAAAAAACTTATTTCTATGTTTTTTTTTCATTATTGTTTTGTAGTTTTTTTCATTATATTAATTAATACGAGAGTTTAATTTGTAATAGTTTAAATAGTTTGAAGTTTTTAACGAAATAGTTTAATGTCGTTGCACAATAATTTTCTATCGATTCGACGACGATCGTCATCGATTCGACGAAGAGTATTTTTTTCTTTTTTTCTTTTCCTTTTTTCACTTTTTTTCTTATAGTTTACCACCCCCCTTCCCTTTTCGAGAGATAGATGCGACACTTTACGGCACTTGGACGGCACGGTGTAAATCATTTTTAATTAACATTAATCTCGTTGCGACTGGTCAGCTAGCTCTTATCGCAAAATTTTTGTCGATCGTTCAAGTTACGATAAGAGAATCACACCGGTTGAATTGTTTTTGTAACGTTCTCGAAACGTTCTTTTCCTTGAAAACGTGGAGAGTCGTCAGAGATTATCTTCGATAGATCTTTTAGTCGTACTATTATTATTTTCCTCGAACAAATACATTTTTTTTAATTAATTTGAGAAATGCTCGTCGAGACAATTTCGAAATACACTAACACGCTGAATTATCTATTATCGTATTATTTTTTTTTATCAATTGACATCTTCGATGTAAATTATTTTTTAATTTTTCTAACTTTTTGTATTTTTTTGGGGCATACGGGACGAGGAAGAAGGAGGTTTAATTATCGGTTTTTCAAAAAATCTCTTCAACGACGGAAATAATCATTTGCCTGTATTTCTATTATTGTTATTATTATTGCTATTATTTATGCTTTTAAGAATAATTTAATTTTGTCAGAAAGCTTACGTTAAAAGCGTAAACGCTTACGAAAGCTAAGGTTAAAATGCATATGTTTCTTCTCCCTTTTCTTTTTTTTTTTTGCGTCTACTATTTATAATAAACGATACGGTAAAGTTAATAAATAAATTACAGGTAAACAGGCCGTTGAGTATGAAAAAGGAAGGAATACAAACGCGAAAGAGGAAACCAAAAAATCATTCTGGTACAAGTGGGAATCTTCCTGGACCTAGCGGTATCTCCAAGACCGAGATTAAGTCCACCTTACTCGGTGAGTCTCTGGTGAGCAAGTTACATTATTTCCCTACGATTTATTAACAACAAAAAGAAAAGCAAAAGAAAAAAGAAAAAAGGAAAAGAACAAAATTAAGCCAAGAGAAAAATAAAAGTTTCTTTTCAAATGTTCTTATTAGTTTCTACTTCTACTTCTACTTCTACTTCTTTTTCTTCTATTTCTTCTTTCTTTATTTCCTTATCTCCTTTTTTCTTACACGTCAACATACGTTCATTGTTAAATATTAGTTTGAAAAATCGTTCGATTAGGTGTACCTACAGGCAATAAAAAGAAAGTATCTACCTCATGCAAGAAGGTAAAGAAAACGTTTTACACGTTTAGGTTTGCCTCCTACTATTAGGTGTACAAATAAATTTGCGCCGTTCTTATTAAAAAATTAAGCATTTGATGATTTTAAATGATGTAAAATTGCTTGCTGAGTTATTCCGAATATAAGTGCAAGTTTTTTTTTGCGTTTGGCACGAATTTTCAACCAATAATGTTTCCAATTCCGCGTATTCGTACATTTTCAACCTTCCCTTACGTATTTTGTCTTCAACGTCACAGTTTCCGTTCTTGAACTATAAAAACCATTCATGAAAACTTCTCTAACTTAAAAAAACCTCGAAATATGCTTCCACAAACAATCGATGCTCATCAGATGCAGATTTCTTGAAATTAAATAATTTAATCAAAAGTTCCCGCAAATGATGCTTATTCGGCTCAAAACTCGACACTTTCGAAGGAAAAAAAATATCTGTTATCGATACAAAATGACTAATATACCAAGATTATGTTGTTGAGAGATGTCAAACCCTACGGTATGACGTTTCACATGAGACAATTTTAACCATAAGTTAATCATAAAGCCATATTTTGTTGTACGGTGGAAACTTATTTGTACACCTAATATTATTTTTCTTCTTTTTCTTTCTTCTTCTTCTTCACCCTGTTGTTCATTGAAAAACACAAAATCTTTCTTCCGTTTATTTCTTTTCTTTTCTTTTCTTACCTTTCCTTTCATTTTTTCTTTCTTTCTTTTATTATATTTTATTTTCCATCTTTTTTACGGTTCAAATCGGAAAAAAAAACAAATCGAGCTATCTCTCGCGCGACTACGGATTTATTATCTTAAAGTACACACAATATTATTTTTCTAATGCAGTAGCATAGATAGAAAAAATTACACACCGACGTATTGCGAATTTCATTCCATCGATCGTGAAAATAAATCCTCGCTATTTTCTTTCTCTCTCTCTTGGATTCATGATCGCCACGTATAAGATAACGATAAGTGATTTTCCTTGAAATATCAATCCAGGAAAAGAAACATAAAGAGAGAGAGATAGAGAGAGAGAAAGAGAGGAAGAGTCGTTACTATTTTTATATTTTATTTCTCTTTTTCTTTTATTTCCACCTATAACTGTTAATCTATTGGCAATATATTTTTCACAAAGATGAATATTTCTTCTTGGTATTAATGTAATAGAAAATCAAATTAAATCTTAGATTTCTCATCGATGATTTAATGATCGTCATCGTTATAAATTATATGATTAATAACAATAATAATAATAATAATATAATATACAAAATAAAATGGACACATGGTCCAAGAAAATGGTTAAACGAAAAACATTACTACAATTAAGGGAAACGAAAACAATCCTTAACGAACGAATACTGTCATACTCGAGACATTAAAAAATTTTGGACAACCAAACCATATTAGATTGTCAAGTATGAAATGGAACCAAAAAATGCAGATAATTGAATTGAATATTTGCTCAATTTCATACTTGACAACCTATAAATCTAAAAATACATAGAAAATATATAAAAACATACACCATTGGTACAAAAGATACAAAGAATCTGGAAACAGCAAGGAATATTCATAATACCAGTAATAATATCAGACACAGGTATCAAACTTAATAATTACAAACAACACCTAACAAAACTGCAATTACACCAAAACACACATCATAAAGTTTAGAAAAATTCATAAGGCTCGTCATTTTAAAAACACGCATAGTCCTGAACACGAAATGAATAATGAACCAGACTTGGTAGTGTCGTCCTATCAGGCTTTAGTAAAATAATAATAAAATAATGACTTTTTAGATGGTATTAAATAATAAGAGAAAAAAAAAGAAAAGAAAGAACATAATAATGAGAATAAATTAGGAACATGGTAAAAGTCTTATCGATCNGTTTACTTTGTATCGTCCTAATGAATCCAATTGTTGAACGATTTTTGGTACTTTTAACACTTTGTCACACGTTGGTCATTGGTGACCGGAGCATTTGAATTACTTAAATTTTCAAAAGTTGAATGAAAATTTACATTTAGCGCATTTAAAACATTACAGCTAATTAAAATATACTTTGAAATAAAAATTCCACCATTGAACGATTAAGAAATTTTTATTGGAATATCGAAAATAAAAGATTCATTTCTATGAAATCTTGCATCATAAAATACTATCGTGCCGTTCCGAACGAAACATGTGATTTCGGCGTGGCAGTCAAAGTGTTAAGAATTCGATATACACGCTTAGGTATATATATTTTTCTAGTATATTATAATTAATGAATTTTTATTGGACGTTTCGCAGCGTGCCACCACTAGAACCAATCACTAGTCAGCCCAGCAGTGACCTTGTCTCGGTCATAACTTCAACTACAACAGCCCATGCTGAAAGATCGTAGAACTGTTTTTTTTTTATTGATCTTTTACATAAGATTTATCAGAGAATAAATTAAACGTATATCGTATATCGTTTATCATATACGTAGAAAATGTTTGATGTAGGAGCATCTTTCATTGGGTCTGTGACGGTGCTAAAGAAAGGCTCAGAAATGAGATGGAAAATTTTCTTACTTAAAAGGAAATGGACTGTCGTTGAAAAAAAAATTGTGAAATATTATTAAAAGATAATGAAAATTGATTAATGAAGAAATATTTTCTCTATAAGGGAAAATGGATAATCATTCTTGAATAGGTTTTAATTTCAATGTTTATTGTTTAATGAATCGATGTATACGTTATTTTGCCTAATCGCCTACCTGTATCTTTAACAATTATAACAAATTACAAAATATTGACATCGATACAAAACTGGATCTAACGACGATATCGGCAAGATGAAAATATATTTAAATAGTACAGAGTATTATAATTTTTACATTGATAAAAAATATTTTTCCTTTTTTTTTTTTTGTTAACACTATTCCTACCGGGACCGGTCAAATGACCGTTTTTAAATTTTCAATTGGAATGATGTTGATTAGTATTATCACGTACCGGTAGCCGTTCCGTCCAATATTCAACCCTTTTCGAGTCTAATGCAAAGTTATATGCATTTTTTGCAATTTTGTATGCACGCGGCGCATATGAGGCTAAGAATATAGATATAGCACTTCTATGGAATAAAAAGTGGGGCCCGCCTTTTTTCTCAAATACTATGAGTAGACATGAATTTACGGAGATTATGAGATTTATTCGATTTGACGACAGAAATCAACGAAGCCAACGCTTACAAACCGATAAATTCGCTATTATTTCGGAAGTTTGGTACAAGTTTATTGACAACAGTCAAAATTATTATAAACCAGGGCCATTTAGTACTATTGACAAACAATTGTTTCCAACGAAAGTAAGGTGTAGATTTACTCAATACATGCCCAATAAACCGGACAAATTTGGTATAAAATTCTGGTTAGCATCCGATATACGTAGCAAATACCAGGAGTGTAAGTTGAAGTTTGCCGGTTTTTTCGTTAAAAAAACATAATTTTTAGGGGAATCTCAAAATATTTTTATTCAAAGTATTGACCATTTGATTCTACACATTTCGTCCATCTTTCTGGCAAATTATGGATACCATTCCAAAAAAACTTTTTCTCTTTCGAGGAAAACCATTCGACGAGCCGTTTTTCAACTTCTTCAAAATTGACGAAGTGCTGCTCTGCAAGTGAGTGCCCCATCGATGCGAAAAGGTGGAAGTCGGACGGGGCGAGGTCTGGAGAGTACGGCGGGTGCGATAATATTTCCCAATTAAGTGTTTTTAATGTGTCCTTCACGGATCTAGCGGTATGAGACGGCGCGTTGTTATGTTGCAAAATAACTTTGCCATGTCTTCGGGCCCATTCCGGTCGTTTTTCGATCAACGCATGATTCAAATTGATCATTTGTTGTCGATAGCGATCCGTATTTACCGTTTCACCAGGTTTTAATAGTTCGTGGTACACCACACCATCCTGGTCCCACCAAACACAGAGCATTGTCTTACGGCCAAAGCTTTTTCGCTTCGGGTTCTCAAAATAAATTCATTTCTCGTCACCCGTGACAATCCGATGCAAAAAAGACTTGCTTTCGAACCGTTGAAGCAGCATTTCACAAATGGTTTTTCGATGTTCCATTTGCCTGTCGTTCAATGCGTGTGGCACCCATTTTCCATACTTCTGGATTTTTCCCATGGCTTTTAACCCTTTTAGCACCGAACGACGATATATCGTCGTTCGATGCACTTGCCAAGAATACCAAGCGACGATATATCGTTGCGCCTCCGTTGGGGCCTTATTGTATTCATCAGAAGAGGTCTGCGTTTCAAAATAACTTTATAAAATGTTAAAATGGTTCATATTCGATGCAACACAAGTGAAAAATTGTTATTAGATTAAACTTTTTGTTATATTTTATGCTGATTAGTGCCGCGGGTCTGTATATGTTAGAGCGATAAGATAGAAACGGGATATCCCTCGGATATTTGTCGACACGGGATAGTTTCTTTGGACCATTATCGCAATCTTCATGATGTTTATTATAGTTATCGGAATATTCAAGTGGGATGCGTGCATCGACTCGGCAAGCCTAAAATCTTTTTCAGTCTTTCTTGATCCTTCTAACGTGCAGTCAGTATTCAAAACCATCAAAGTTTTCATAGAGACACAATTAGCAGTAGTAAATTTTGTCAGTTTTGTTGATACCTTCTTGAAAAAATTATACCCTGTTACGAACATGGATGACGCAGAATATAATAACACTTATATTTCTTTTAGTGACGTATTACCAGCTGCACGATCCACTTGTGTAGTAGATCTGTCTGACGCTTGCCGTGCATCATAGCGTTATCCTTCCGTTTTATTATCCGACTTCTGTTATTGTATTGCAAATGATTGCAAAATGCAATGTCTATATATTATACTAAAAGATGTATATAGAGCTATGACCAAATGATGACTTTTTTTATGTGCAATAACCATTTGAAAAAGAGAAATCACTTTGTACGATTTTTGTTATGTCTTATGTTCATGTTATTCTTATGATTTTCAACAAATAATAAAAAACAATTCGTATCGTTTTATTCTCCCTTTATTTCCGAATATGCTGCTTTTTATATTTTGTAAATATCACTTCTACTTTCGTTTTTACGAGCATTTTCGTAAACCTCTGCAAATTCGCCGATTCGGCCCGGTATTCTTCGCTTATGCACGTTTTTTTCGCCGGTGCTATAAGGGTTAAACGTTGGCAAATTGCTACTCGGGACACGTTAAGTTTTTCTGTCAATATTTGTTGTGATTGGGTTGGGTCTTCATCCAACAACACCTGCAAATCCTCGTCTTCAAACCTTTTCGCTGCACCAGGATGTTCATTGTCTTTCAAATCGAAATCTCCACTTTTAAATTGACGAAACCATGTCTCACATGTTCTAATTACTGGAGCATGTTCACCATAAGTTTCTACTAGCAAACGATGTGCTTCAGCTGCTTTTTTCTTTTGATGAAATAAGAAAAGCAACGAATGCCGCAAATGCTCTTTATTTGGAACGAAACTCGACATATTCATTGATATAAACGACTATGACGCTATTATTTTGACAGAATGAGACTTAGGTGTTTTTGGAGGTTAATGTCAATAGAAAACAATCGTGTATATAACAAATCATAGAAATGCCTACATCCTGCTAGCGACATCCTACTGTAAAAACCGGCAAACTTCAACTTACACTCCTGGTATATAATAAACGGCTTTCCATATTTTGGAAAAGATGAAAGTAGAGAACCATCAGTTCCTCTTGGAGAGTTTGTCACTATGAAATTAGCAAAACCGTATGTAGGATCTGGAAGAAATATAACCACGGTCAACTTTTTTACAAGCCTACCTTTAGCAACAAAACTTTTAGCAAAAAAAAACTACGATTGTTGGGATAATTAGAGCAAATAGAAAAGAACTACCAAGACTGGCAAAACTGAAAAACGACGACATGGCACTTTTCTCAACCAAACTCTATCGCTCAAATAATTGTATGTTGACAGTTTACAAAGCCAAACCAAGAAAGAAAGTTCTAATTCTCAGTTCAATGCACAATTTCGTACAAGTTGAAGAAAATGACACCCGAACACCGGAGACAATTCAGTTGTATAATAGCACAAAATTCGGTGTAGATGTAACCGATCAAATGGCCAGAAAATATAGTGTAAAGTCTAAATGTCATAGAAAGCCTTTGCAAGTATTTTTTAATATCTTGGAATTAGCCGGGATAAATGCATGGGTGTTACATAAAGAAACTACGGGAGGAGAAATTACAAGACAGGAATTTTTATTCCAATTGGCAGAAGAACTTGCCATCGAATACCAACAAGAGATAGGCAAAGAAAATCAACCAATACCCATCGCAAGTACAAGTATAGGTTCCCGTGAACGGAAAACATGTCAGATAAGGTATTGTAAAGATAATAAGGCGAATAAAATCTGTATAAAATGTAAAAAGTACGTATGCGGAAAATGTACAGTTGAGAAGCCCATTTGTAAAAAGTACGACGAAAAAGAATAAAATGTAGTTTATGTACTCTTGAATAAAAGAAAATATATTTTTATACTGGTAAGCTGGCTATTGGTCTGCATTCAGTATTGAAAAATATAAGTTGTGAAAGACCGGTCATTTGACCGGCCGCGGTAGGAATAGGTATACGTGAAGTGTCGGTAGGAATAGTGTTAAATATAAAATAAATCAACGATTTTACTTTATCGAGAAGAGAACAAATTTATTTTTCTATCGATAAACCCAGGACGTTAGAACCATATTTTGTAATATCGACGTCAAAATTTCTTCACTCGGTACGATCGGTGATAAACATTAAATATTGAGTAAACTATTTACTTAGCTTTGCGTGTATGTATAATATATGTATGTACGAGTTTATTAGAAATTCTTATACATGTAGGATTTCCTCTCTTCGTAATTCCAGCTAAGACCTCAATTTTAGGATTCCTTTCTACTCATCAGTCTTTCTAAAGAATATCTGATTATCGAAGGATAAAAATACCGATGATGATTTTCATCTTAAAACTTGCAATTTATACCTTAATCGTAATTCAAAACTTTATTAGTTCGTGTATTTTTGAACAAATAGATGTCCGAAGATACAAAATGTATTTTATAAACTTTATCCAAAGAGTAATATATAATATATTCGTATATTAAGTGTGTAAGAACGTGACCGTAAAGAAGTACCAGAAAAATTATAAATAAATTTATTTTAAATCTTGAAAATAAAATACTAATCATTTACGTTGCGTATGAAATATTCGGTCTCCTGACATCCCGCCACCTTCGAGAAATTACTAAAACGCAACATTAACCCTTATGTCAATACCCAACTTTTACTGATTGTGAGTTGTTCAATACCCAGGGTACCCGGGTACCCCAATGGGTGTGCGAGGAAAAAAAAAATTTTAAGAGTTCGAATTCAGTGAGCGATGAATTTAGTGAATATTGTAAGCTATAATTTCTCATTCTTGGGAATTTTCATAATGTCAGGTGCAAATAATTCGAATACAGATCATTCAACAGATATGTGGAAGTCAACTTCTCATCCATTATACAGAGCTGTTATGGGGATCAATAGATTTTGAAGTATAGTAAGATTTATTCGGTTTGATGATGCAAATACCCGTGAAGTACGTAAAAAAGAAGATATGGCAGCGCCGATCCGTGATATATGGACAATGTTGAATGCCAATTTATTAGCACTGTACAAACCAACAGAGTGTTTGACAGTCGATGAGCAACTTTACCCATACAAAGGGCGAACTAAATTCACCTAGTATATACCATCAAAGCCAGCAAAGTATGGAATTAAAGTATGGTGGATATGCGACGCAAAAAATTCCTATCCATTGAAAGGTCAAATTTACACCGGCAAATCAACAACTGGCCGCGAAAAAAATCAAGGTGAAAGAGTAGTAAAAGATTTAGCCGCCCAATATAAAGGATCCGGAAGGAATATTTCAATGGATAATTTTTTTACTACTCTACCTTTAGCAGAACATTTATTGTCATGGAACCTAACAATTGTAGCAACTTTGAAAAAAAAATAAAAAATATATTCCAATAAACATGCTAGCATCTATTCATCGTGAAGAATTATCTACGCTATTTGGGTTTCATGAAAAAGTAACTATATGTTCTTATGTTCCTAAAAAAAATAAAGCTGTTACTACGATGCACTCAGATGCAGCAATTAGTAGCGAAGACAAAAAGAAGAAACCAGAAATTGTTCAGTATTATAATAAAACAAAAATTAGAGTCGATACAATGGATCAGATGTTGGGTCGTTACACAACCCACAGACGGACTAACCGATGGCCTCTTGCATTTTTTTTTAATATTTTGGATGTCGCCAGTCTTGCAAGCTACATAATTTATTATGAAAATAACAAAATGATAATGAAAAAGACGGTCGAGCGCAGATTATTCTTACGACAATTAAGTGAAGAATTATGTATGCAATTTATTGAAGCCCGATCTAAAAATATTCAAATTATGAGAAATTTCACCACTCGGCTTGCGATCGAAAGCATTTATGGAAAACCAATAAATTATACAAGCAAAGCAACAACATCAAATGAGTCAGGCGGGTTTACTCAAAAGACAGATTCTACTGGACGAAAAATTGTTGTAGGATCATGTTATATTTGTTATCAGAGTGTCGATAAAAAAAGAAGAAAAACGCGAAAATCATGTATAGAATATAACAAACCAGTTTGCGATGAACATTCAAAAGCAATTATAAAATGTGACACATGTTTTCAAAAATAAAGTCAATATAGAAATATTTTATGTATAAATTATAATAAGTTTTATAATAAAATTTATTAAAAGTAAAATTAATTTGTTTATTTATATATTAATAATTATTTATTATTCCTAGAGAAAAGTTTAATTATTTATTATTTTGCAATTTTATAGACATATTAAATTCTTCCATGTGGGTACCCGGGTACCACGGGTACTGAATAACTAGGTAAAAACTTTGACCTTCAAAATTACTAATTTTTTGGCACATTTAAAAATTTTTAAGAATATGGATCGATGTAAATTGACTTAAATAACGAGGATCTGAAAGGATTTTAGAATCTGTCATTTAATACAAAAGTTATCTGAAAGTGAACATGCAAAAGGGTACCCGGGTACCTGGGTATTGACATAAGGGTTAAAAGAATTTTGAATGCTTTTTACTAATTTCCCTCGGGTTTTCTTTATTTTCCTTTTTTTATCTTACACAACAAGAAAGTATACAGGTTGATACATTTTGAAAAGAAAAATAAATAGCAAATGTAAATAAAATAATGAAGAAACTCTGAGTAATGTTATAGCTTACAATTAGTTATACTTGTAATATTAATTAATATTATTCGAATTATATATTAGGTTGTGAAATATGAAATGGAGTAAAAAATGCAAATGATTGATTTGAAATTTGCTTCATTTCATACTTGGCACTTTAATACAATACGAGACTTAATTATTAATTTAACATGACAATTCCATATCAGGAGTATTTTTGTTGAAAATCGTAACGAATAAACGGAAAAAAGCATTCCTTATAAAATGTTATTTCAATTTTAAATACAGACAAATGTCATTTCTTTATCGAAAGTAGAATAATTATGATACCTGTATTGCTAGATACTTGTGAAAGGTAAATATACAAAAAAATCTATTATCAGGAGAATGAAATAAAACAGGAATCTATTTCTACCTACTTGAAAAATAAAGAAATTTGCTATTACCGATGGTCGGTAAAACCCAAAACTGCTATAAAAAATATCTCCTTTTTTTTTTATATTATATTTTTTATTTTAATTAATGGTCGAATAAATACTTAACTCTGTTCTATTGTCATTTAACCTTCACCTCATATTGTTTTTTAAACATTTTTTAATGGCAATATCTCTTCTTGTTTCTTCTATAAAGACTTACGTTTCATTCGGTATGTTGTCATTTCCAAGAACATCCTTTTTATCAGCCTTATTCTGTAAGGCCTCACGTTACAGTTTGATTACAATTAGTTTAATAATGCTTTCGTTGATGGTTGTAGATATAAATATTTCTCTAAAAGTTCCTGCTCATTCATTTCCGGTTCAATATTCGTCTGTTGATTCTACGAAATATAGAAAGAGTTATTAAAAAATTACATTATTTTCTATTATAATATCGAAGAATAATGATATCTCACCAGGTCTTCAAACGAGGTACGTTCTTTTAAAATCTTATGATGTAAGAGGATGATAGAAGAGTCTCCTTTGAGTAAAACTCTCATTCGCTGTAATAGATGTAACGTTTCCATTAAAAATTCTTTCTTCGGTTTAAGTTCGGATTGTGTATTTTGAAATAAAGTTGGAATAAATAGAAATAATCCTTGGTGAACAGATGCTATTCTTTGTTCGCAAATTGTTTCCATTGCAGAAAACTTCGAAAACAGTTTGTTTTCATCGTAAAACGACAAAATGACGAATTTTTCAAGTAATGGACAGAGTTTTATAGATTCTTGATTAATTATTCGAGTGATCGTGGTTGAAATTAACGAAGGCGATACAAGTTCTTCATTTGTTCTTTGTAAGTCGAAAATAGCACCGAGTTGGCCTACAGAAGAGGCTTCCCTCAATAATTTTTGCACCGTTTTTGCGTCCGTTAGATCTACCCCAGACCGTAAGACAATCCTTTCTCCAAGTTCACATAATTTTTTTAAATAGAATTCTTCCTTCTTCTTGTGTGCTATTTTAGATACGACAAATAACTTGGTGACACCTTCATCGATCATCCACTTCATCAAATGCATGCCAAATATGTGTAGGCCTTCGACAATGAAGTAACATTTGTTTTTGTCGAAGCAAAAACGAGGAACAACGTGAAATGATTTTGTCTCTTTGAAGGGGTGAATAAGTACCTAAAATAAACATATTTCGTAATATATTACATTAACTATATAACTATCCAAGATAATAGATTTTATAGAAAAATAATGTACTTTTCCAAAACGTTCACAAACTTCCTTGTCTCTTTCCTCTGCTGATCCCTGAAGATAAAGTCTTCGTGATATAATTGGTTTTAAGGTACCCGTATGCAGAGCTGTTCTCATCAGTTCCGCTGATTCTTTCACCTTCTTCGGTGAAAACTTAATAAAATCTTGTAAACAGCAGCCATAAAAACTTAAGTTCCTTATAAAATTAAAGAGCCTTATAGGATTGTAAGTAGGCTCTTTAAAATCGTAGACCATTACCAAATGTTTACAATCTTTGACAATGTCCATGCAAGCTTCCATATCGTTGCAACTACGATAGTAGTTGCTTCCAACTACGAAGTCTAAGCCTTTCCCTCTCGTAATATTCGGAATATGCATTTTATAAGTTTTTATATTAATAATATGCGACTGTGGTAAACGCGGTCGCATCGACTCGATGACCCGTTTTTCGGCTTCCGTTTCATACGTGGTGTAAACATCAAAATTATACGATAAAGATAAATTTATGAGGGCCTGTCCTAGATCGCTAGCACCGAAATGTATCAATACAGATTTCATTTGATTAAACAGTAATGCGTTTGAATGCAAAATGTAAAATGCAGCTAAGTAAGCTTGAGGCATTGTTGCTGCATCTTCGAAGCTCAAGGTGTCTGGAATAATCCAAGTAAAATCTGGATCGGGTGTAATTTCATTACTTATCGTTAAGTTGTTAACAAGTCCCATTACTCTACGACCATTTTCATCCGTTCCTGAATATTCTGTAATAGATATCAGCGATTCCAAACTAACGTCATTTTCTAAGCAGTACTCATAAATATTTAAATCGAATGCAGCAGACTCTACTTTAACAATGCTTTTATTATTCTCTTTAATCAACGGTAATTCTTCCATCCAGGTTATTGCACCCGTTTTCTCGATGTTTGCTTGCCAACGCGAAGAATAAGTAGACTTATCTGACAATGGCATCCATCTGTACGTGCCCCATACACCGTTGGGCGATAACACGTTTTGATGAATATTTAATTTTACTTGATTTTTATAGAATTTATTTTTAAGCGAAAATTTCGGCCCCTTTGCGTCTTGAAGATCGAAAATATGAAGTTTTTTATATTCCGGATGTCGTTTTAAATCTCGAAGCGTCTCTAATATATTATTTTCGATTGTGGTGTTTACTAAAAATATAACTTTGTCATATATCGATTGTCTTAATGAAATATTTAGGTGTTCTATAGAATTTTCTTGATTTTTAACGATAACAGTTCTTGTTTTGGAATCTTTATCTTTTCGTAGAAGTAAGACCGTTCGACGAAGAGTCATTTTAATCTTTAGAAGGACGTAAAATCCTACACTCGTCAACGTACCAATCGCATTATTTTCATCTTCCATTCTAATGACAATCAATAGAAATGATTCTGTACTGATATTAGATTTGACTTGGCTTATATTTTCCAACAGATTATTATCGATTACCATCAAAGTCAAATTTTCATCGAATACTTCCTTCGAACATTGTCCGGAGACGCATTTTATCTCGAAGTTATACTTTCCCATCTTGGAGAGGTTTTCGAGGCACTCGTAAATATCATTATGATCGCATCCCGAATCTATCATTATGATCTTTTTCAATGTATTATTTTCGCTTATATTTTCGGATATTATTCCTAATATAACGTGGAAAACGTTATCTACGTTACTCTCTGTTTCATTAACGTTCGGGATAAATTGTAATTCATCTGCTACAAGTTCTATGCTAGTATTTCTTGTTGTTACTTCTTTAAACTGAATACCGCTCATTTTAATACCTGTGCAAGCTATCAATTTGATCTTCTTCTGGTACTCCATCGGTATAACTGAAAAATAATTTTCTGTTATGACTATGTAAATTATCAACAAATCAAAAATAAGTTGAAAATAAGTTGAAGAATTTCTTTTACCATTTCTTTTCAACATTTGTTCTTCCCATTGTTTATAATTAATTACGATTTTGTTAATCTTATAAGGCATCAATATGTGTTTATTATTAGTATTAAAAATTATTATTTGAAACAGCGCTTCCAGTAACGGAATCCAATTATTTTTCCATTTAAGCTGTCCATTTAAAGAAGTTAAGGATATTTCATTAACGGATTTATAAAAATCTCCGTATTTATAACCACGAATTAGTAAATCCGTATAAAAATCTTTTTCCGATAATTTATCATTGTCTTTTTTGAATGTATTTTTCACTGAATATTTGTTTTTGTAATATTTTGCAATGTATATAGCTCCAGTTGATATTATCTCAGAATTGCTAGTCAATACTTCAAATTGTCCAGACGCTAAAAACGAATAGCGTTTAATAATTTATTAATATTTCAAAGATATATTTATGATTATAACTGCAATTATTACCTACCTCTCCTAACTGTTATTGTCAATATAAGGATACCACTTTCTGGAACTTTTAATAATAAATTGTGAATCTTTACATTCTCAAATATAACAAAATTATGAGATTCCATGTTTTTATGATTTAAGTAAACATCCTGAACAAGTCTTAAGTAAACAGCCGATGGTATTATTATATCTTCACCGATTTTAAAATCGCGTAAGAAATTGTATTCATTTAATTTTAAATCCAACGTAAATGTTCTTTCTAAAGATATAGTTTCTTCGGATTCTTCATAAAAATGGACTTTCCTATTGTTCATGAACAGAAAGAATTGATATTATATGCACAACATAAATATAAGTCACTAGTAAACTTACCAATCAACGCTATTATTCCATCTCATAAGCGAAGAAATCGACGGAGTACCTTTACAAACAGGGTATGGAATCTGCGGATAAAGATTCCCTGCTTTTACGGGAATCCCAAGATTATAAAGCTTTCCTAATGCGGATAGAAGTAAAGAAGCATTATCCTTATGGTCCAGATTAGTTAAAGCTAAATTAACGCAATTGCTGCTTAATGATCGTACAAGGATAGTCTAAGGATAAAAAAGTAATTAGTTGTGTAAAGTAGATAACTTTAATAAAAGATAATTGTATTTAATTAGTATACTTGTAGAAGTCCGTGGGGAGAAATTTCAATAGTTATAGCGTTATTCGGTATCATTGATAATGCTTCTTCGAATAAAACAGGAGAAAGAAGGTTATTCGTATGATATTCTGCCGAAGAAAAAACAGCTTTCTTCGATCGCAATTCATTTTTTGGAATAGAAGTCGTTATCCAACGTTTACTGCGTTCTTTTGGGTAAGGGATAACTTTCTTTAAGTAATTTAGCAACTTCGGACCAGCTGGGGAAATGTAACGACTGTGATAGGCTATATTGCTGGTTGGAACGGTTTTAGCAAATATTCCTTTACTCTGAAAATGCAAATAAATAATATTTTCAAAACTGTATTATTACGATTTTCTTGTATTAGAAATTTCTGGATACCTTACCTGTAATTCCGCGACAAAAGCTGTTATGGATTCGGCAGGACCACTTATTGTAGAACTTTCCGGTCCATTGTGACAAGCAACATCAATATCTTCGGGACAGAGATGTTGAATTTCTTTGTACCCAAGACCAACTGCAGCCATCGCTCCGGGTATCAATTCACTTTCTACCGAAGCCAAACCTCGAGAAAGAGCGCACAGAATCATTTCCTCTGCTGTAAAGCAACCATCCGCGTATGAACATCCTAGCTCACCAACAGAGTGTCCGATCATGTAATTCGGTTTTACGCCAACTGCGTATAAAATATCCACCAGACCAATCTATATAGCAAATGTATGAAATCATTTATTCGTTGTGAAGAAAAATAAACACCGTTAGCGGGAAGATATCATATGTTTCATTACTTGTATAGCTGCAATTCCCAAAAAACTGTTTATAATATTGTCGTATATAGTCGGATCATTGTCAGATATGATATGCATAATATCATAACCTCGAGGTTTTAATACAGCGTCACATTTTTGTATTGCTTGTTCAAATATTGGTATTTTCATTAGAGATTGACCTGGAAAAGATATTTTATATCATATTCATTTGATTTATTTTCATTATCCTTTTAATTTTGTAAATATAACGTTTTCAATACTCATTCCTGTCCATTGAGAGCCCATCCCAGAGAAAACGAACCATATATTTCTAGATTGTTCGTCAGTAGATGTAATTTCTTCCAAAACTTTTTCTGATTCTGCCATTTCAGTAGATTTCATCAATATGTATCCACGAAATAGAGAGTTTTTAATAGGCTTTTTCATAATATCGTTGAGTAATTGCATTAAATCCTCGTCTGCATTGTTCTTTTTTATCTAATGTAAATGTAAATACTCTTAATTATAAATTTAAAATTTAATCGGGATTAACACTTATATTTAAACATTTAATCAACGATCTTTAACCATGTTAGAATACTAGTTCTCGACATGTAAAAAGTTCTTTCCTTTCGAGATCAGAGATGCGGTAATAAAACGGAACTCCTTTGATAGTTATGGATAAGTGTGAGAATGGGCTCTTACTTGATCCGACAAAGGGAAAATAAAAATACACAAAATACACAAAATACATAATACTTAAACATCTATACTTACAGAATCGAAGATCAATGATAACATTTCCTTATTTCGAGCAGAAGCTACAAAAAGTCGCGGCATAATTTCTCTTGGTAGCTCTCCTCTCACCTTATTTTTTGAATGCCGTTTTAATATAATGTGAGAGAAGATACCATTGAAAGAGGCAGTGTTCACGGCTGCGTAACCTTTTGTCCAATTTGTTAGTTCTGTAACGACTTTTACGCGTCCATCGTGAAGACATTTAGCATCTTCCGGCGGTTCATCGTAATGAAGATTCGGAGGTATAATGTCCTTTTCCATAGCCATGAGTACCTAGAAATACGACATCAACTTGACGCGTAATAATCAAAGGAACAAATGTTTTATGATGATATAAATGAAGGATTTTTGGACAAAAATTACCTTTATAATCGAATTAATAGTATTAGTACAACTTGTATGACCAATATTCGACTTGACCGATCCAATTAGGAGAGGATTAGAAGGGCTTCGATCTTGGCCGTAAACAAGATCGATTGCTCTTAATTCTTCGCGATCTAATTTCTTAACTGCAGTACCATCGGCCTCGATGTAAGTTACATCGCTCGGTTTTAGGTTGCAGTCTTTTAAAGTTTTTCTCATTATTTGTGCTTGGAACTCTGCAGTGTTGAACATCATATTGTTGTCGAGTATATGTTCCCCATATTCCACATTAATTGCACTAATCTCTGCATAAATACGCTTCGCATGTTTGGCCTTTTGCAAAAAAAGCACGCCTATTGATTCGCTGCGCGAGAATCCCGAAGCCTTTGCATCGAACGATCGGTTTATTCCATCCGGTGATAATAATCCTATATAATATTCATTTATGTAATTAAATTTTATTTTCGACTTATCAATAAATAAATAAATAATAAACATTTATCACATTGTTTACCTAATTGTTGGAACTGATGAGATATGCTGGGAAACAAGGCAAGGATTCCAGCATCAACTATTGCAGCCTCACAATCACCAGATTTTATAAATTCGAATGCTTTTCTCAAAGCTACTGCACTTCCGAGACAATCTGATTGGATAACACAACTAGAGCCTAATACATCCATGATAAAGGACATTCGATTTGCTGCCATACTACGAGAGCTTCCTAACACAGCGTAACCTTTTCGCTATGTCCATAATAACGATGAACATTAGTTTCCAATTTGTACAATAGTTTTTCTTTTCTTATAACTTTTATTAACTTACTAACCTCGTATTTTTGATACAGTATGTCGTTATCTGAATCTTTGTATGACAATGATGCAAAGACGCCGATTTTTTTACCGCGTATTTCGGAAGGATTCAATCCAGCATCAAAGATCGCTTCAACAACTGACATTATTAACAATCTGACTACTGGATCCATCGATTTTGTTAATCTTGAGTTAATGCCAAAAAAGATGTTATCGAACTTTGCGATTTCTGGGATCGTTCCAATACGGTCTGGTACTTGTTTATATTCTAGAAATATTCATTCGATAATTTACAGCTATGAAACGTTTTATTTCGATAGTCTTGAAAATATTATATTAGCAATATGGTCTTAGAAGATTTGCATGACGAGACAATTGTGATTTCTGGTGTCTCTGGAAAATTTCCAAATAGTAATAATGTAGATGAATTCATGGATAATCTTCTTAATAGTGTCGATTGTACATCGAAAAATCATACCAGATTGCCTAAAAGTAAGAATATATATTATAATTTATAAATTTTTGGTTATTTAATAAAACGTTAGAGTAGTTGATACGGTCTATAATTGTACACTGTATATAATTTACTCCTGAGACCTCTTTTTATACTTTACCATCGTTGAAGAAAAGTGGTGTATTTAATTATTCTAAATTATAATATTATATAAAATTACCATACATCTGAGAAACATATCATTAGATAATAGGTGGGAACAAACGCCCTTCCTTCGCTTTTATAGGGTATTGTATTCCTTGAATAATCAAGTCAGATCGAATTACAGTAAAACCTAAATTTAGTTCAACATTCAGAAGTTTCGTTCTCCACAAAGCGTTTCCCCTTTCCCCGTAAGATTTTATTTATAGTATAATTAATGGTTTTAAATTTCTCGGACATTAGGTTAATTGTAAGTTTGATAGTGTTAGTAAGCAGCAGTTGTCTATTCTCTCAGGGGACATCGTAATTTTAGCATATCACTCGGATGTCCCCACTTAGTTGACATTCAAGTTTATTAGTGATGATTGAATATCGTATTTTTTTAAATGAATTTTATCTATTTTATATCGATATTTATTAGTGATCAACGTCCAGAATCGTTCGGAGTGCAAAGGGATAATAATCGGACCACGCCTTTTCAAAACCGTTTTGAGAAGATTCGTATCCCTGAGATCGAAACTAAATCGAGGCTTTACTGTAATTATATCAGAAAAAGACTTAAACAATTGGTGTTTCTTTTTATATCTAAAATTAAATTACTAAGCGGATGTAACTTTGTAATAAATTATAAAGGTCATCACTATACAAAATGTATTAGAACTAGTTCGTGATCTGCATTGTCTCTTTTCTGTCTCTTTCCTGTCACCTTCCTGTCACCTTCCTGTTAACCTCCTATTAACCTCCTGTCGCCTTTTTTGAATTTAAATTAACTAGAAATATTGTAATGTAAATACAATTCAAGAATAATAATAGAAATTTTTCAAATGTGAGAAGTGTCGTCATTGCTGTTACCGGGAAGACAACCAAAACGATGGCACGAGAGCTGGACCTCCACATCGCAAGAACAGTAGTTGGAGAAAAAACAGGACAGCGTCCTAAACTAATTGTAAGAAGAAGAAGAAGAAGAAGAAGAAGAATATTGTTTTGAAATATGGACCGTTTATTTTGAAAGTGGTGTAAGTCCAATTTAAAAAAAAAAGAGATATGACGTAATTTATGCTTAATTTAGTGTAAACTTTTTGTTTATAAGTAGTTAGTATTTAATATCTTAAAAAATGCCAATGCTTTGTTCAATTAAAAATTGGCCGGTAAAAGAAATTGCGTAACCATTGATTATGAAAGTGGTGTAAGTCCATTTGCAGCCTGGAAATATGTTATTTTAGTTAAATTTGCCTAAAAGAAATGTATATAATCAAATGACATATTGATAAATTATTACAAACATTCCCAGACTTCATAGAATTACCCTATATTTTTTAATTGTCAAATTTGTTAACATTTAATTTTCTCGAAACGAAAGAAAATGGACTTGCACCACTGTCAAAATAAACGGTCCAAATAATGGAAATTTCAAGATATCTACGTATTATCCCTTAGAGTACGGAGAAAGAGATTATTTATGAAGTTATTAATGTAGACCACAGTCCCGACTTTTAAAATTTTTCTGCAGTGAGGTTGGGATATGAATTTTTCTCGCGTACAATAACAGAAATGAAATAACATATTCCTAAGATTTTTATTTTTCCTTATATTTTAATAAAATTTACATATTTTTTATTTATTACTTTTCGTGCATTTTATTTTAATCGATCACAGTTTGCGTGTAAAGTAATACATCTGTCTAAATAAATGTGCAATTATAAAAAATAAATATTTAATATTTTATCTACGTTTAGATATTTATATAACATAATTAATATTTATTATAATCATAATGGCAATATGACATATAGGTTTATTTGTATTTTTCAAGTTATCAAGCATCGTCAAATTGGCCTGTTTCAAATTCAGTCTTCAAAGATAAAATACCATTATCTATCATCTGTTGAATACGTTTTAAAGTCGGCTTTGCGTGTAAATCTGCTGGACAAAAATATTCCTTCCAAGTTTTTCTTTTATAAGCAACGAGAGGAGAACATCGTATCAATTTTGGTTTCCAACACTCTGTTTAAATAATACATTATGTAAGATACTTTTAACAGTAATGAGATAAAAAAAAAAAAAGATATTGGAAAATATATCAAATTACCATTTGGATCGAACTCTTCTGATGAATCATCTGACTCATCCCAATTTTCTTTAACCCATTCAAAAGAAGCATGTATTTCTGATAATCTAGAGATTAATCAAAGATTTAGATTATATAATGAAATCATAAAAAGTAACGTTCAATAGAAAACAAAAGTGATATATACTTATCATCATTAGTATTATATGTGTATGAGTCTAAAAAATAATTTTCATCGTTGAACACTGTCTCCTTCTTTAAACCAATTACTCTATATTTTTCATTCCAATATTTTAATAATGTAGCTCTTAAATGTTCGTAATTATCTGTTATCTTAAAAAATTTAATTCATTAATATAAAAAAATTAGACTTTTTCAAAATTATTATTCGTTATTTAAAATTTTTTTTTAAATAGTTCTGCAATTATCTTACCGATAAATCATTAGTCAAAAAGTAATTTTGTTCAAGATCTATTCCTTGTAAATTAGTCATATTAATATTACCATTTGTTTCTTTAAACAATTCATTATTATAAAGATCCAAAAATTGTAAATTATTTAAATGTATCATAGAACTTGGTAAACTGGTTAATGAATTATTACTGACTTTTAACGTTTTCAACGAAACCAATTGGCCGATTGAGTCAGGTAAACTAACTAATAAATTATCGTGTATTATTAAGTTTTGTAAATTGTGCAAGTCGCATATTTCATCGGGTAACCAAGTAAGATAATTATATCCAGCATCAATCGTTACCAAATCCACAAATTTATTTATGCATTTTGGTATCATAGCAATATTTGTTCTACAAATATTTATATCCTTCAGATTAAATTTAGCTTTTATATCTTGAATTGGTAAAAATGAAAATAGATTACTTTTTGCTGTTATTAAATCATTCCCAATGTTCAAGCTTTCAGGTGACTTTAGTCTTAGAAAAATTTTACTCAAAAGTTTTTCGGACAATTTACATCCTACCATTGACAATTTTGTAATACTTGAAACTAACATTTTGTTCTTTGGAAAATGAAATTTCTTAAATACCGTGTGATCTAATAATACTTCCTCCAATTGATTATATTTCTTATTAAATATCCAATTGGGAAAAAGCGGTGAGATATCATTTCTTTCTGCATAAAATCTTTTAATATTCTTACTGCACAATGCAATATTCAACATTATATGATTATTTTCCGATAAAACTAACATTTCCAAACTGGACATTCCTATTTTAATGCAATTAGGGATAAATTTCAACTTGTTACTTGATAGAGAAAAATATTTTAATTTATTCAACATTTTGTACGTGCACGGAATGTATGTTAATTTGTTGAAACTTAAATCCAAATCTTCGAGATTTAATAAATTTCCAATATTTTCTGGCACCTCTTTTAAGTTATTATTACGTACCTTTAAAAATATCAGTTCTTTCAGATCTCCTATTACATTTGGTAAACATGAAAATTCATTATTATTTAAAACAAGATGTTGTAAATTTTTTAATAAATATAAATATTCTGGAAGATCTGTTAAATAACAGTTAGTTAAATCTAATATAATCAGATTAGTCAATTTGTTCGGTAGAAATTGTTCTCTTAAATTACATGAATCTTTTATACGAAATACACTTTTTGAATTAGATGATTTTTCCTTACAATTGTTCATCGATACAGAGTTCATATTAGATGATTCAATGAGACTGCATTGACAGTGATTTATTATGCTCTCCGTTTCTTCTCTATATGCTAATATTGTAAGAATTTTTTCTTACATTTCTTATTACAAAAATACATTCAATCTGGATAAATGATTGCAATAAATTTGATATTGGTATTAATTTTTAAATTTCTTTTATACAATGACACTTGACAAAATCTATCATAATATTTTGCTTATCACATAAAGAGAATATTTTATTCAACATCCAAGTGAAAAACAAATGATCAAATGAAATTGAACAAATTTTTAGAAGTTATCTAAAACAAAGAAATAATTCAAGAGTGTATTAATTGTAAGAATTATTACATAAAATAATGACTCATTTAAAATGAGTATTAATGGTTAAAAATATAAGATATCAATATGTCATAAATATAATATATATAATAAATGTAAAATATGTAGGAAAAAAAATGATTGAGAAAAACAATTGGATACTGAACAACAGTATTGTTTTTGGACAATTTTCGATTGTCCAAAAGACACTTATTATGACTTACAATTAGTATAATTGCATAAGTACATTTATTCATAGATCTTACCATATAAATAATCAATACTTCGCGTCGTACACATGACAATATAACATTTCGTTTTTTAGGTTATGTTGATTTATGCCAGGGACGGTAGACTTTTAACGAGGCCCAGGTTCAATCTGTTTTAATTTTTTGTCAATTTGTCTATTGTATAGACAATTTGTACTATTATTTATATTCCGTATTTTTGTTAGAAATTTTTAATAAAGCTTTATTTGATCTAAATATACATAATATTTTTCTTTTTTTTTTATTCAATTCCATAAAATATACTAAAAAAGTTCGAACATTAAAAGATAAAACAGACCCTCGCATATCAGATAGAAGCGCATTTAACCCTTATTGTTAGAGTACCAAGACTAGTTTTTCTTTAAGAGGTGTATAATGCATTTACTAAAAAGTATATGCATTTTTCATGAAAAATCTAAATGTGAAAAAAAACCCCGAAAAGATCGTGTTTTTTCGTAAATCCTTGTTCGTATCTCGTAAATCCTTGCTTGTATCTATTTTGGGAAAAATATTAGATCGAAATCTACAACTAAAACTACTTTGAAATAAATTTTATGTTTCATTCAATGACCTACTTTTGTACGGCTAACCTATTTTTCTTACCAGTGACCTACTTTTGAACAGCTGGTATCTATTTCTAATGATAGATTTTTATTTTAATTCTTAATATTTAGATAATCAATAAGTATATTTATTAATGATTTATTTTTATTAAATCGATTATTTGAAAATTCTTCCATACGTACGTATTAGAATTAATACTTTTCTGAAACAAAAAGAAAAGAAAAATTTCGTATAAAAATTCTTATATATTTCGAATGGTATCTGTAAAAATACAAAAATTATTTATGAAAATTGTTATGTAATTAGTTTTTTTAGATAAAGAAAATAAAAAGAATCAAGGTGCATGAATTAAAAATATTATATTAAATTTAAGAAATGAAAATAAACTAATTACAATTACAAAGTTCATGGTAAGCGGTCTTTAGCTGGATTTTACTTGCCATGGAATGCATAGCATATAAAATATGATAAACATTATATGGAAAGTAAAACACCATTGCCCGGGTCTAACCACGAGGAGGTAACTGCTTCCGAAGACCCACGAGGAATATGCGTCATGAAGACTGCCATATCCGAATATAATATCTGACGAAGAACCTTTTTTTGAAAATAATCGTAAATGGCATCTGCCGAAGAGTAGGATTTGAAAAAAATTTTAAATAATTATCGATATAACAGAAGAAAGTGCGAATACAAAATTACAAAATGACTAAATGAAAACGAGGAGTAAATAAGAGTAGAATTGAGATAACAACGATGATTTAATTAAAATCTGAAAATATATATAAAAATAAAAAGATATTAAAATAATTCTATATTATATTTTGAATTAAGTTAGAAATATTGTAATGTTTAAACCAAAGTATATGTGTTAGAAAAATCTTAAATATAAAAAGGATGCATTAGAGTAGTAGACATATGCCAAATAATTGTTAAATTATCATAGAAAATGTATATTATAATTGAAATGTAATAAGTATAAGTTCTGCGTACCTTCCTCCTTGAAATCGACTGTTAGACTGGTTCGAAGTAAGCTATTTCAGTTTTTTTTTCGAAAGTTGTTTACATGATTATCGGAGGGGATTAATTCTATTAATTTCGAATATTATTCTCGTTAAACTAGCACCACTTCTAAGAAATCTTATTCTATGCGCATGTACGTGAATACACGTCTAAATCTAACAGAATATTTATCTGAAAAGAATGAAAGTTATCAGGGAATTTTATTAGTAATAATGTGGCCCAGTAACGACATCCCGTTCGTAGCATTTATCTAAAAACATATTTAATAAAAAGATATCGAAATTCTTTGATATTTTGAATTACGTTAGATAGAATGAAATGTTTCGATTGATGTAGAAATTCTTACTTGTAAGAAGGGTGCATTAGAATAGAAGACATATGCTAAATAATTGTTAAATTATCTTAGAAAATAAATATTATAATTTAAATATAATAAGTATAAGTTCTGCTTACCGTTCTCCTCGAAATCCACTGTTAGACTGGTTCAAAGTAAGCTATTAAAGCTTTTTTTTCGAAAGTTGTTTACATGATTATCGGAGGGGATAAATTCTATTAATTTCGAATATTATTCTCGTTAAACTAGCACCACTTCTGAGAAATCTTATTCTATGCGCACGTGCTTGCCTACACGTCTAAATCTATCAGAATATTTATCTGAAAATAATGAAAGTTATCAGGGAATTTTATTAGTAATAAAATTCTTAGAAAGGCATTATTTATTGTCAGAACGAAATTAGATGAATTATTTCTTAATTACAAACTAAAAATAAGATATCGAGCCAGTCTAACAGTGGATTTCACATATGACATTAATTGAACTTATATTCCGAGCTTTTAGATTATAATATACATTTTCCTTGATAATATAATAAGTTTTTAGCATATGTCCACTACTCTAATGCATCCTTCTTATATTTAAGAATGTTCTAACACGTATAGATTGGTTTAAACTTTACGTTATTTCTAACGTTATTCTTTATATTATTTCTAACCAGACCTCAATACTGGATCGAAACATTAATTATAAAATGCCTTAATAATTTTCACTCTTTTGAAATAAATATTCTGTTTGATTCAGACGTGTAGGCACGCACATGCGCATAGAATACGATTTCTTAGAAGTGGTATTAGTATAACGAGAATAAAATTTGAAATGAATAGAATTAATCCCCTCCGATAATCATGTCAACAATTTTCGAAAATAAAACTATCATAGATGATATCAAACCAGTCTAACAATGGATTTCATGGAGAAAGGTAAGCAGAACTTATACTTATTACATTTAAATTATAATATACATTTTCTATGATAATTTAACAATTATTTAGCATATGTCTACTACTCTAATGTACCTTTCTTATATTTAAGATTTTTCTACCATGTATACATTGATTCAAACATTACATTCTGTCTAACGTTATTCAAAATATAGAATTATTTTGATATCTTTTTATTTTTATATATATTTTCAGATTTTAATTAAATCATCGTTGTTATTTCAATTCTACTTGGATTTACTCCTCGTTTTCATTTAGTCATTTTGTATTAACACTTTCTTCTGTTATATCGATAATTATTTTAAATAAAAAGTTACTAACATTGTAGATGTTTAGAAACTGTTGATTCTATTTATAATAAATAAAAAAGAAACAATATTTTTGACATAGCACGTGAGCACCATTAAATTTCATTTAATTTTTTATCTATTATCACTTCCAGTATTAACATAAATCCAGTATATACATAAATCTATTTATTAATTATCTGAATATTAAAAAATTAATAAAAATATATCATAAGAAATAGATAACAGCTGGTCAAAAGTAGGTCAATGTTAAGAAAAATAGGTCAACGATACAAGAACATAGTAATAGTCCCATACGTATTGAGTGTGTTAAGAGAAAGACACCGGTATTGATTTTTCTCTCGGTGAATTTTAGGAAATTCGTTATATATGAAATACACATAGAAAAACATTCTTTAAAATTTTCATATTCGTTTTATATGGATTCCATCCCATCAAGGTATTCAAGGTAACGAAAGAGCAGACTCTTTGGCAAAATTAGCAACTGATAAGACACTCGACAACATAATCCTTCCTACATCTCTTTCTGATTTTAAAAAACATTTGGCCAAAACAATAAGAGAAGTCTGGAACAACAAATGGAAGTCGCTTAACACCAAATTACATATGTTTAGATCTAGTATACACCAATTAGCTCCGAGATTAACTACTAATCGTAAAGACCAATGCGTTATAACTAGATTAAGAATAGGTCATACAAATTTAACACATTGCCACCTTTTTACTAAAAATGAATGTAATATCTGCCAATGGTGCTCAGGTACACTCTCTGTTACCCATATCCTCTTTGATTGCCCCCGAACCCTCCTAATAAGAACAAAATTCAATATTCCTCATAAAACCGAAAAAACCTTGAATGATCTAAAAAACTGTATAAATACAATCAAATATCTAAAACACATAAAAATTCATTCTCTGTTGTAAATATTCGATTCTCTTCTTTTTTTGGTTTTTCTTTACGTAATTGTAAAACTTTATTGTAACTAAACAAAGAATTCAAATTAATGATGTAACCTCTCGAAGTCGCTAAAGACCTTGTTATTATACAGCGACTATAAATAAAATATTTAAAAAAAAACATTCTTTAACTACTGGCTTAGTTAAGCGTTCAATGTTTTGTTTACATTCGCGACTCTCCGTCACTCCTCGGCCGTTGTCGACGACCGAACGTTGTTATTTCTATTCTATTATGAATTTCGTCGTTAGATTTGTAATTGACCTTCGTCTATGTTCGGTAAACGTCGTAAGTATTCGTAACTACTTTTAATAATAATCGTTAGTCTTCTTCGAGCGTCGGAAGGAATAACAATTTATTATTTAAAGTATATCATTTATTTCGCATTGTGCATAGTCGTGTGTGTTTTCTTCCTATGCAAGCGATATGCATATGTGAACGGGTGTGTGTAATGGTGGAAAGTGATATTATAAAAGTCAACTAAGATTATGTTTTTCAAAGGATTTTAATATTTGCATAGATTTACAAGATATAATGCAATATGCTTATAAGAATACGTGTATAATTTAAAAAAAAAAAGCTAATTATCTCTTTCCCGTCAAATTAATTCGATATTTTGAATATATTAAATGCTATAGTTTAGAAATCTGTTTTATGCAACAATTATCCAATAATTACAATCCATTATCCATTTACTACAAAGTGTGCCTTTTGATTTTTTATTTCCGTTTATCTTTGAAACATTATATTTTGAACGTATTGTCATTTGTAATCAGCCGTACATTTGCAACAATCGCAAATTGGATAATTCTTATAATCACGCGCCATATTCGCACGAGTTCTTTTTCGGTCCAACTGCAAATAAAATGATGAAAACATATTAAAGAAATAAAAAAAAAAAACAAATTAACACGCATACGGGAAATATATAATTTTGCATTTAAATTAATTTCGTATTAAAAATTGCATATTTCGTTTACTTTTCCTTCGTCGAAATCTTTCGTTTTAACGGATTTTCTTTTATTTTTATACTTTTTCTTTTTCTCTTTAGCTTTCGAACTTTTCTTAATACACGAATCGAGATAACTTCTGTCTTTCATTTTTTCTTTCTTCTTTTTCTTTAAATGTATTCGAGATTTGTCTTGATCATTTCTCCTACCTCTAAGATATTTCGGAGAATAATGATCCAACGATCCACTTTCAATATCCACATCCGAGCAATTGCACGTACAACCATTCGATCTTCCTTTTTCTTCAAGATGACTGAATTAATACAAATATATCATATCTTCATTTTCATTTCATACCTAATACCACATTTTATTAAGAATTTAAATTATTATAATAATTACATCGATCTTCCGTTTATCAATTTTGCACGTTTCCATTTACGAGTTATGCAAATTAATACGATACATGTAACAACGAAAAAAAAAACCAAGAAGAAGCATAAGATTCAACCATCGCATATTTGTTGAACTCCCATTAGTATCAATTATTTGTTTATTTTCGTTCATTTCATTGGGTTGTTTTTCTTGACTATATGATAATATATGTACATATATAAAAATAATTTAACGGAAAGTGCGCATACGTGTATAACTATAAACGATACAATACAATATTAATTAAACATACAATGCCTTTTTCTCATCGGTCGTAGACACGTGTTGACGTTCATGAATTTCATTAGTGCAATTCTCATTAACTTTATCATCCTTTTCTTTATCCTTGCCTAAAAATGCTTCCTCCAAACTCTTATATGAATTTCGTTTTGAAATTAAATGCGGTTGTCCTTTGACGATAGAATTGAAAGATTTGATATTTCTACTTCTTGTTACATATTTTCCTAAATCGGGTCTTCCTAACATTCTCAAAGTCAGATCCATCGTTTCGCGAATATTTGAATTTTCTTCTCCTTTTGTTTTTTTGTTTTTTTTTTTTGTAAAATACACACATTATTAACCGTTATTGTTTTAAACAATTGTACAAATTTTCAAGAGATAATTTTTTTTTTTAAGCTCTGGTATATTTTAATGAATAAAATAATCGACATACGGTTACTGAAAGGAAAGACCTCAATGTTTATATGAACTCTGTTTTACCGTATTAGCACCTAGGTAATTATGATTCCAATTTTCAAGTCCGAATAAACAATCCCGATTAGTGATTTCATCGTTGTAGGAATATTCTCGTAGGGTCCTTGTTGTCTGTATATCAGGAATATATTTCATCGAGGAGCTCATTAGTTTTATTAATTGAAGACATTCTAAAGGATTTAATCTCAACGATAAATATTCGAGTTCCTTTTGATTGAAACGTTCCTCCTCCACCATTGTATTGATCGACCCATATTTCTGATAAAATATTATATATATACAAATAATTTTTAAATAATAAAATAGTAATAAAGTAATAATAAAAATAATAAACTATATATATTATATATATAAAAATATATATAAAATTGTATTATATATATATAATACAATTTTTTAAATTTATATTGGAAGCGATACAAATACTCATTTAACTCACTATACCTATATGAATTTATTTTATTTTATTCAATTTTTGCATTTAATAATATAAACAATTATAACCTATGTTATATTATAAAAATCAATTAACGAAAAAGATCGAGAGAAAAAATTATTTAATAAATGAGTAAGTAAAAATAACAAATTGGTAACTTACTGTTATTAAAATAATGATTATAACATAAATGTTACGTACAAATCGCATCTTAGAAAAATATTTCAAAAGGTCAAAATTTTTTTACCATCGATCATTATCCCGTTATTATTAGGAAAAAAAGAAACATTCGATAGGTAATATCTTCACGGTTAATGAATATTTTGACATCCGATTATTTTCGAATTGCGAATGCTATCGATACGTAAATTAAACATTTTCATTGGTAAAAATTACTGATTAATATATATATACACATCTGTAAGAATAAATTGTTAGAGTATTTGTATTTAGTGCTGAAAGGAAAAAGGTTAAGTTAGTAAGTGAAAAGAAATATTTTGAGAAAAAGAACTCTTACAGTATTTGACATATTCGATTAAAATAAATAATTGAGAGATAGAGAGAGTAAGTTAGAATTATTTACAACTTATTTTATTACCTACGTATATATATATAATATATATTTGTTTAAAATAAAATAATCGTATAAGTTATCATTAATCTCTTTTTAGATTCTTTTAAATGGAGAAGAAAATCAACAAGATTTTGTTTCTTTATTCAAAATGAATGAATTAAAAAAGGACGGGTCGTACAAAAATTTAAAAGCAAAATTAAATAATTTATTACAATTAAGCAACACCGAGGTCTTATTTTCGTCGACGTTTGGCAAAGCTGTTGAAAAATCGTCCAATCGGTGTGTGTGTATTTGTATGTGTGTGTGAAATGAATTTATTTATTAAACGAAAAATTCGGGTACAAAACGTGAAATTATATATGTATACTTTGTGATATACTAGGGTGGGTTATAAATTAGCCGTTCACTGCACAAATTGATTAACTGCATGAAACAAAAAGTAGAGAAACGCAGTGAATATTCTCGTAGGATCCTTGTCGTTTGTATATTTTCTTATTATTTTTCTTAACCCTTTCTTTACGGCAGTACACTCCGCTGGAGTGACACCACTGAACGGGCCATTGCGCCGCGAGATGTGCACTTTGCATATTGGTAGTCTTCTACAAAACAACTGTTTCATCGTATTATATGAAAAATATGAAAATGAGTATACAGTCAACCCCCCTATAACGCGGTACTTTCAGAACGCGGTTTCCATATAACGCGGAGCTGAAAATGCAACAGCCCTCCTATAACGCGGTACTCTCAGAACGCAGTTTCCATATAACGCGAAGCTGAAAATGCGACAGCCCTCCTATAACACGATACTCTTACAGCGCGGTTTCCGTCAACAGCATCCCATAAGTTCCTTCCGCGTAGCCTAAGAATGTTTAGTCTATGTTTAGTTCATTAGGGCCTATTTGAATTATAAGGGGACTCATATTATCTGACAGCGAGGATGAGTGTTGAAAGATTAAATTTTACAAAAGTCTTTCTTGTTTTTGTTGGAAAACAGTTTTTCAGT
The DNA here is from genome assembly GCA_023678845.1 of Mischocyttarus mexicanus. Taxonomy (NCBI): domain Eukaryota; kingdom Metazoa; phylum Arthropoda; class Insecta; order Hymenoptera; family Vespidae; genus Mischocyttarus; species Mischocyttarus mexicanus. The sequence goes on along the minus strand of JACGTP010000033.1, from coordinate 1,186,524 downwards.
TTAGTTTTGGTATCATTTCTTTATATAAACTCTTCAATTCAATAAAAATAATTTATAATTTATCTTGTCCTTATTGGTCTCCATATAACGCGGTACGAATAATGTGATTTGTACTAATTCTGCGTTTCTTATAGCGCGGTTTCCATACAACGCGGTAGACGGTTTCCATAGAACGCGCTACGAATTAGCCTGGTTTGTACGGTTAAATCCGAGTTTCTTATAGTGCGGTTTCCATATAACGCGGTACGCACTCACCGCGTTATAGGAGGGTTGACTGTATTGTATGAATATTCAGTTGGGTGTTGTAGGCAGCACCCGTTGCACAGATCATCGCAAGAATACCGAATATAGTCGGCACTCGTACACGCAGGTCGTCGCGAGAACGGCGACTATAGTCGGCACCAGTAACGAAAGGGTTAATAAGGATTCAGAATACTATATAACAAATCTAACGAATACTTTGCTCTATCTACAATTATCATAATATTACATTTTTACATTTAGAGATTATTATTACGAAAATACCACAATTATTCTAAACAACAAAAGTAATAAAGATTTTAAAAGAGAAAACAGAATGGATTTGGATAAATTTGTACCGTTTTTCAATAAAACGCAATTGCAAGAAGGTAAGGGTACAATACAAAAAAGTGACTTGTATATATAAAAAACACATTAATTTTGTATGCTTGGAAATATACAAATTATAATATGTGTTTTTTTTTAGGAATATCTTCTTATAAAATGCCACTTGAAACTGCTGGTATTGTCGTCATCGTAGTGATAATTCTAACTTGTTGTTGTACATTGTATTTAAGAAACAGATTAATGGCCTTAGTACATAGGCTAGTAGGAAAAAAGACAAAAGATAGGTAGAAGTAATAAAACAAACATTTTTATTATTATAAATTTATTTAATATATATATTAAAGTTTATGGTATGAGAGAATATATTTATATAATAAGAAAATATTCGAATAGATTGAATTTTCCAACTATATGTATATAATTAAAAATTTGAATTTTATATTTTAATCAGAGGATTATTGCCGGTGGATCTTGAAAAAGGTAAAGGAGAATCGAAAAGTGGTTCGGCGAGTCTAAAAAAGCTTCAAAAAATAGAAACCAAGCCAACAATTCAGGATGTAACTTATCCTGCACCGCAACATGTTACGACAACAACGTCCAGCGTTCAAGCAAAACCATCGTCAACTACATGTTGCAAATGTTTTAAAAAAAAAAAAAAGAAAACTCGAAAGAAGCACAAACGATGATTTAAAATTAACTGTTGATTTTAATATTTCAACAATTTTTGCGAGGAAAGAAAATTATATAAAATCCTTATCGATTATTATTTTAGACACGCGCGATTATAAATATTAATAATTAAAAATCAATTGAATGTATCAATAAGCTTTTTTTTTTTTTCGATCTTGAGTTAATTTTTGGTCACCTTATACACATTTTTACGCAAGAGATCAAACTGAGTGGCACTGATTTTACAAACCTGACGATCTTTGAAAAAAAAAATATCCGTTTCCGATATCAACATTTACTTTTTGTTTGTAATTTAAGCCATATTTAATTGTAATTCAATCAATGAAAAACTCAACTTTTCATTTAATTATATACTTATTTGTGTATTTTGCATTACCGTATATTACCATTTGCACGATCGACATAAATTTAAATCAATTGGAATATCTCGCTGCGCGTTTAGATCCATTTGAATGTCGACGTCTTATTGCTGCTTTACATTACACGTCCTATGAATTGCCGATGAATTTGGCGGCAGCAGGTAAAATTAATAAATTAAACAAATATATATATTTCATACTTGACAACCTAATATAAGGATAACAGGATAGTTTTGTTTTTTCTTAATAAAACAATTGTATTATATGGACCGTTTATTTTGAAAGTGGTACAAGTTCATTTTCTTTCGTTTCGAGAAAATTAAATGTTAGCAAATCTGACAATTAAAAAATATAGGTTAATTATATGAAGTCTGGGAATGTTTGTAATAATTTATCAATATGTCATTTGATTAAATACATTTCTTTTAGGCAAATTTAACTAAAATAACATATATTTCCAGGCTGCAAATGGACTTATACCACTTTCACAATTACTCAATTGCAAATATCATTTAATTTCAATTTTGAAATAACAAATATTACTTCAAATATATTTCATATTAATCCAATTTTGTTTATAAATAATAACAAGAAATAAAATAGAATTAGTAGTTTTTATTTTGAACATTAATTATATTTATATATTGTTAAACTTAACACAAGATATTGGTATAATTATTTATGCTCTCCATGTGGCAGTGTGTACGTCCATTCATTAACCGAACTCAAGTTATTTTCCTTACATTTTTCAAAGTACAAATTAAACATTTTTCTTACGTTTTATTCAGAATTCAAGAACATCCGTTCTGGATTTTAGGATCGAGTATAATGACTTTCAAATATCGGAAAACTTTGACGTGTTCTATCACTGTAATTGTCATTAGTTCATTAGTTCTTTTGCAACAGCAATCCATTTGTCAACGCATGTCTTTCGAAATATTATCATGCGCTTTTAAGACACGATCAATTCGAACAGTAGATATGTTAAAAGTATTCATGAAAAACTTCTTACACACTAAAATGTTTCCGCGAGAAGTGGCCAGGTGAAATTGATGAGCATAAGCTTTTAAAATGCCCGAATGATTTCTTGGCCTTCTTCTATTTACAGTTTTACGTTGAACACTACACTGGAGAAATACGTTTTGTTTATTAAAATCGCCTATATTTCAGAATTTAACAAAAATTGCTCTACGTTCTGATTCATTAACGCGTTCTATGGATTTCTTCGAGCAGTTACAGTTTTTGGATTGACATTTTTTTCCTGGAATGAATTTTCTTTTTTTTTGTATAGTACTCTTGTCCAGCATTTCGCTTAATTTTATTTATTCGTTGCGTATATTTTCCTTTATTTTCTCTTGCAGAATCCAAGTTTTCAGTAACAATATCCTTATCTGATGAATATTCTATCTCTATAATTTCGTTAATTTGTTTTTTTGTCAATTGTAAAGCCACCGGTGGCCACTAACCCTGTCACCTTTCTATGGAAATTGGACTTACACCACTTTCATAATCAATGGTTACGCAATTTCTTTTACCGGCCAATTTTTAATTGAACAAAGCATTGGCATTTTTTAAGATATTAAATACTAACTACTTATAAACAAAAAATTTACACTAAATTAAGCATAAATTGCGTCATATCTCATTTTTTTTTTAATTGGACTTACACCACTTTCAAAATAAACGGTCCATATAAATGCATAATAATTGAAATGAAATTAAAAACAAATAATATCGACAGAACGTACAGTAGACGAGGATATACCATGTATAAGACACCTTATTCATTGGAATAGTTCACCGGCCGAAGGGCTTGGTCAAAGTCACGAAGCCTTGGTTAATCGACTTCGAATATTGGGTCGTAATGATTTAGCTGATTGGTTAGGAAAATCCACATTTAAACAGCTTCGAGTGGATATGGCTCGAATTATGGATCGACCATTTGATAAATTAGGCGAACAAGAAACTGAAACTTCGTTAGTTATATTTTATATGAAAATAAATAATATTTAATGATTCATATGTAAGTTAATGTGATTATAAAAATGGTTTTAAATTTAAATACATTTGAAAAGTTTCTTTTTCTTTTTTTTTATAACATAATTTAAATTAACCCTTAACGAGCAAATGTCACCATACTCGCGACATTATAAATATTCTACAAAATCTAATTGTAAAAAAAAATGAATGCCTCCATACTGGCGTCATGTAACGCATCTATTCGTTTATTTCAACTCCCATTATTTTTCGGAAATTTTTACTTCAGTATCCTTTTGTATGGACATATCTGTTCATATACTACCTATTATTAATTATGCACATTTTCTCGATCTGGAAATAAAGCATTTAATTTCTTACAAATCCGTCAACCTACTGGTCATTAGTTTTAAAAAATGCGCTCCTTCGTAAAAGGTTAATGAAGTATAAAGTATGTTTAAACATACGAATTTAAAATAAGATAAGAACTTATAAATAATTCCATAATAATGTTTAATTTTGTTAACAGTTATCCGTTAACAATCGATCCAATTGAAAATCCCGAAGACGATGATTTTTGGTCACAATTAAATATCGTCTTACTGGCAGTCATGTTAGGTTTAATGGGAACTTTATTAATATTAATAGGATATATTATTTTCTATACAATCAAAGTTCGTTCACGTAAAACAAAATACAGGTATAGTTATGCAATATGATTAACTTTACATATTTATGATGTAACATTATTTCAATGTAATATGTTATGTAATGATTTTAATATATATACATATATTAAAATATATGCATATTAATACATATGCATATGTATTTTTTCCATAGAAAAATGAAACAAGAGGGAGATATCGAAAAATTGTCTAAACCATTTGAAAAAGAAAAACAAAAAAGCAACAAGGCTAAACAGATTCCATATAATATTGATAATTCATCCGATTAACGAGAAATATATATAGAGCTTTATTTTATTTTATTTTATTTTAATACAAAAACAGAAATAAAATATTGTATAATATAAATATAATACATTCGTAACGCCGCATGAAATGGGTAAGCGTGAAATTTCAATGCGTACTATCGTTATACTAGCGCACTCTAGCGTTATAATTTAGAACTTGATTCAAACTAATCGTTTCATTCTTCTTTTTCCGATACGAGAGATAATGAAAAGTATACGATTTAAAATGAGATATACAGTAGAGACTCGATTTCGTTTCGGTCTCGGGGAAAGGAAACTTACCAAAAGGGTTTCCAGTAGGCGTGGTCTGATTATTATACACCAATGAAAATAGACAACTTCTGCTTATTAAACTATCAAACTTACAATGAACCTAATGCCCGGGAAATTTAAAACCATTAATTAAATACACTATTAAATACTATCACAGTATCATTTAATTTATCAAATTCTTAATTTTAATTATTATGTAATAAATAACTATTTATAAATTATTTAAGTAATTGCTATGAATGCTACATTTTGAAATGTTTATAGTACTTTTGAGGTTATGTTACCACCGACATCATATGGATTGTCTATACATATGAATATGCCGTGCTCATCGTCATATTCCCCTCATTTCCTATACATATAGATGAAATCTTATATTATGGGGAAGGGGAAATGCTTTGAGGGGATAAAACTTTTGAAAACGAAACGAAATCGAGTTTTTACTGTATATATTTATAAAAAAGTTTCTATCACATGAAACAAAAGAAAAGAATATTTCTTTAAGAAAATAATTAATAATAATGATAGTAACAAATTGATGATTAAAAAGAAATAATTGTATTATCTTAATTTTGTGTATTGATTCCTTGTTACAAAGAGTTATAGTTAATAATAAGATTAAATATTTAGATAATTCTATAGAAGAGTATCTTCATAAATACATAAGTTAAAATTTGTTAATTTTTACATATATATATATATATGTGTGTGTGTGTGTGTGTGTATGCGTGAATCGAGTTAATATTTTCTGAATAATATTTAACAATTATTATATATAGATATTTAAAAATAAGTCTATGTATGGTGCTTTAACATATCGATACTCGAAGTATCGTGTAATAAAAATAATCGATTAATCGAACAGGTAGAAGAATCGATATAGAAATTAAATCGATGTAATTAGCGGCCGTTTCTATATCAATTTTACATCGACGTGTTTTTTTTTTTTTTGGTTTACCATCATATTTTGTGATGTGTTCGTACAAATATAAACAGAAGAATTAAACTCCGAAAAATATATAATTGTTCTAAGGGTCGAAATATAGGCCTAGTTAAGATAAATTAGCTATTTCATGATGCTTTATACTTATCTTAGCGTTTCTATGATTGACAATCCTTTTGCGTAATATATGATACCGAGAAAACGTGGATTTTATTATTGGTTATAATAGTAATAATAACACCATGCGTGTGTGTGTGATAATAACTAAATTAAATGTAAATTCAATAATTAGGAATCATTATTAATCAATTGAATTTAAGTGATATTTCACAAAATATGTATATTGTGCACTATACCGATACATTAGTTTCTGTAATAGGCTGAGTCTTAATTAAGGTAAGCACTAATGTCAATATTTTGATTAAACAATATGTTCTGCCATTGGGGTTAAATCCGAGTCAATCACAGAAAAGGATGCGTCATTGAGAAAACAACAATATGTACATGTTATCTAAATAAGGACTAAAAATAATACACAATGTAAAAAAAGATTTGGCAAATGACAGATAGGAAAGAAGTATCTATGCATTCCAACTGTGTTCGCTTATAAGTCATGAAGGCTACCTTTGTAAAACCCTGAAAATAATATCTACTAATCTATGGTTTTGGATAATATGATTTGCTTTAAAGTTACGTTTCGATCATCTTTTTTAAGAAAACAAAACATATTATAAGAAATCTTATCTCAACAATCTAATTTATAATATCATCTTAGAGACAAGCTACGATGGCTGACAACGCAGAAAGTGAACAGTATCCGCTTCACAAGTGTATCTTTCAAGGGGATATTAAAACTTTGAGTTCATTAATCAGAACTCATGATCTCAGCCAAAAAGATAAACAAGGTTCTTCTTAATAATTTCATTATTATTTTGACGCTGAAAATTTATGCATTCTGTATATGTGCGCATTGAACAGTATATAATAATCTAAATTTGAATACGCATACTCGTAAATAAGTAAGTTTTAAATAAAGTATATTATATTTTTTAGGAAACACACCTCTACATTTAGCTGTGATGTTAGGAAGAAAAGGTAATACGATGAAAAATTTGTCATTAGTATTCATTATATCAAATAGATGAATATAAGACTATTTTTCAAGTAGAATACACAAAGAATAAATGATGTTACAGAATGTGTTCTGTTATTACTCGCCCATGGTGCACCTGTCAAGGTTAAAAATTTAGCCGGATGGAGTCCACTGGCAGAAGCTATCAGTTACGGTGACAGGCAAACTAGTTAGTTTTTTAAATATAAACGTTTTTTATATTCAATATTATTAATATATCAAACTAAGTAATATCGCTTTCTTATAGTATCATCTTTAGTAAGAAAATTAAAACAACAAGCAAGAGAACAAATGGAGGAAAGAAGGCCAAGCTTAATCGCTGCTTTACATCAAATGGGCGATTTTTATATGGAGTTAAAATGGGACTTTCAAAGTTGGGGTATAATAACAGCATTAACGGTATAGAAAATATTGAATCATTTGCAGTAACATAATATGTGAAAAATATGCTGTTATTTAATCTAATAAATGAATTTATTCAGTGCCTCTACTGTCAAGAGTATTACCATCAGATATATGTAGGATATATAAAAGTGGAGCGTCAATTAGAATGGATACTACTCTTGTAGACTTTAATGATATGAGATGGGAAAGAGGTGACATATCGTTTATTTTTAATGGAGATAAAAAACCTGGCAAATCTTTGACTATTCTTGACAATAAGGCTAAACTTTATCAGCGTTTGAGATACGAGGTATGTTTCCATTTTATTTTAATACGTTTATATTAACCTTTTAAAATCTTAATTAACATTATTTTTTTTAGGAGACAGAGATTGAAATTGAAAATGAAGTTGACATCCTTATGTCTAGCGATATAATGGCTACGCAAATGTCGACAAAAGGTATAACCTTTACTAGAGCTCAAACTGGATGGATTTTTAGAGAAGATAAAAGGGTATTTAAGAGTAATAATAATAAATGATCTCGTTTTAGTTAAAAACATGGGAATATAAGTCGTATAAGTAAAGTAAATATCATAAGAAAATATTTCTTTTAGGAAATGGTAGGATCTTTTACAGCTGATTTTTATCAAATTAATGGTATGGTATTAGAAAGTAGAAAGAGACGAGAACATTTGAGCGAAGAAGACTTGCAAAAGAACAAAGCTATTATGGAATCCCTTACGAAAGGAAATTCTCAAGGATTTGCAAACGACGAAGTAAATAATTTCGATTTTATTCTCTCTTTTTATGATATAGAATAAATAATATTCTTAATGTTCTAAACTTGTTTTAGCCTCCTATGAGAAGAGCATCGTTAAATCCACCTCCAGAGTCAAATATTACATGGGAAGAATATAAACTTTCACCTCCAGGACAATGTCCTCTTTTAGGAAGGAATATGGTTTATAAAGAAAGTAGTAAACCCTTCAAAGCAACTGTCGCCATGAGTCCAGATTTTCCACTGACTGTAGATATGCTACTAAATGTTCTGGAAGTTGTAGCACCATTTAAACATTTTAACAAATTAAGACAATTTGTTCTAATGAAATTGCCTCCCGGTTTTCCTGTGAAAATCGATATACCTATTTTACCTACCGTTACGGCTAAAATAACGTTCCAAGAGTTTTCATTTCGTGATGACGTTGATCCAGAATTGTTTCAAGTACCATCGGATTACTTCAAAGATCCTATGAGGTAAGAATCTGTTATAAATACTATAGTCAAGATATATAAAAGCGATGACGATATAAACCGTCTTTAAAGCAATGAATCGGACTGAGGCTTCGACCTAAAGCGATTTTATACTGAAGCGGATGTCTCTAGGAGTAATATTACCAGAAATGGGTTTTCGATAATCTTCATTTCCAAAAGACATAAACGTGTACAAACCTTCGCACACAAGATCATCTATAAAAGAGTATTAAAATACAAACATAAGTTTGCCAATTGTTACCTATAATGTCTAACTGTCATAAATTGAACCTACATTTCTGTTTAAGAACATACAATTTTATTCTGTAGATTTATATGCTCGTCAGAGATGATTCTTAGAGATAGTGAGCGAGAGAAAGAAAGAGAAAAAGAAAGAAAGAAAGAAAGAGTGTATGAGAGAGAGAGAGACAGAGAGAGAAATTGATTGATTGATTAACTTATCTTCATTCATATTCATATATGTTACAATTGCATTCTTAAAAATTGAATATATAAAATGATACATTCATTATTCATATATAAGTTATTTCGGCTCATAAGCCGATTTTACGAAAATAGTTTTAAAATAATAATGCCGAAGACAATGATAGAATATGTAATATCACTGAAATCTTTTATCGTCTTGACTTAATATTTAAGATATGCTAAAAATCCAATATAGAAAGCACTGGATCTATTTGAAGTTTAAGTAAAACTTAAGGCTTACTTCTCATCAATTATTTGTATTTGAATACAAATTGGAGAATTAAATATTTTCATAAATAAAAATACATCTAACGTCTTATTCACATCCTTCTGTTCTAAAAAAAAAAAAACGATCGTTATATTAATTCCACGTAGATCTAAACCTTAAGTATAACTTGAATTTTGAGTAGAATACAGAAACGTATGTGCCTAAACTTTGGTCAATAAAAAAAAGTTAAAAAAAAAGAAAAGAAATAAATAAAAAGAAAAAAAAATCATAAAAATTATAAAACAAAAATAAAAAGAGAAGAGAACCGTCCATCGTATAAGCGACTAAATATATTTATTAAATTTATTCGAGAGATAATCGTAAACAAAAAAAATTATATATATATATGTATATATATATAATAATAATATAAATATATATATATATAATATATAATATATAATATATATAAAAATATACAATTGCTCGTTTGTATCTTTAATATTTTGTTTTCTTGTTGCTGTTGTTGTTGATTTTTGTTCCTTTTTTTTCCTCCATACTCGAAAGAAACATTTCGTACGAATTTTATGTGTCGTTTCCAGGTTTGACGTAAGATAAGTAAACTGAAATTTTTCACAAGGTCCTTTTCGAAGATATCCAAGATTAACGTTGATATTTTGTTCAATGGGACCATATGCTTTTTTATGCATTCTTTAAACAAATACCGCAACCAGATGATATAAATATAACGTTTACGTTGAAGTCGGCCTTAATAATAAAAAATAATAAAAATTTTCCGAGCAAATAAAATACTTCGTACAATTATGCCTACAGAGAAAAAAGAAACTAATAAACAAAAAAATAACCAAAATAAAACTACATAAATACAATAAAGTAAAATATAATAAAATAAGATATATAAAATGCAAAAAAAAAAAAAACAACAACGGAAAGGGAGAAAAAAAACTTTTTCCATGACTTCTAACATTCCGAATTGTACAGTGATTTGGTTGTGATATATAGATTTATAACTCGTTTATCTAAGCTAAACTTGCAAAAGAAAAATAAACAAACAAAAAAACAAATGGAATATACGTTATTGTATTAATAAACTATGTCGATCGAAGTTTAAGGGATGATTGTTGGTGGAAATGAACGAAAACAAAAAAGAAAACAAAAAAGAAAGCAAAAAAGAAAGAAATAAAGAAAGAAATAAAAAAAAAAAATAAATAAATAAAAGATCGAAAAAGTGGGTAAAAAAATAATAATAAAATAGACGGAAAACAAAGACTAATTTAAAAAAAAAAATGCCATGCGTGTTTCATCATCAAAATGTCAATAATAAATAAAATAGTTTTTGGCATTTTGAGAATCGTGTGCGGAGAAACGTCTAAAATGAAAATGACGGACATTGACACGTGCACGTGGAAAGGTTTTGGAAATATCTACTATCTCATCAAATTCCTTTTTTATTATTAATCCAAAAGGCACATGAGAATCGGACAAAATGAATTCAAACGGAGTTGAGATTTCCCACAGATGGGAAATATTAAAATACTCTCTCTCGAGTTCAAATCGGTCCTTTCAAATCAAATAATCGATGATATAGCATCGGTTTAATCGCATTTCGAGTCACGACCAAACTCATTCATAACTTTTGATATATCGATATGCAATCATTAATTGATAGGGCCGTCTGTACTACTGCGTATGTACCTCGATATGCAATAATAATGAATTTAATATTTCTTGGTGAAAATGATCAATCAAATAAACATTTTTTTCAAACTGAAATCGTAGTAGCTAATTCTTTTCTATTCCACTTGTGTCGTAAAAATGATGATTTTACTCAAAGATATTCTATCATTTGCGATTTGTTAAAAGAGAATAATTATAAATTTATAATTATAATATAAATAAATAATAATAATAATAATAAAAAATAAATAAAATCAAATAAAACACAATGATTCGACATAGAAAATTATTCGTTTTTTGATCAACTTGATATATGAGTCGTTCGGAAGTTAATGCAAGTCGGGATAACAAAAATTGTGAAAATTTATATTTTTTAATACATTCGTTTAAAAAATGTTGAATTTTTTTAATTTGATCATAAAAGTATACACTTCAATTCATTTTTTCAAAGGGTAGATTACTATGTAACAAAGCAATCTATTTATAGAATTTACAAATACAATCGCAAGTATTGGGATAATGGCAAAATCTTTAAAACTTTATGACTTTCACATTTTAGCGGCTGAAAATGATAGAAAAAAATGAATCAACAAGTAAATCTTTAAATATAGTCCAGTCCATCTAGCCGATTTTGGAGCTAAAAATGGATGTTGCTCCGACCTAGGAGCAAAAAATTTTTCAATATCTCGACTTCTTTGAAGTCGCGTGGTCGAGTTTGCTACGCTGCGAGCAAATCTCGTTCCGTCGTGATCGGCCGTGCTCGCCTCATTTCTCCTCCGTCAGTTATACTTCGACAATGACTTTCTTTATTAAAAAAAAGTAATTTTTTATTAATAATTTACAGGTTGAAAGTAGACGATTAACACTATAGATCGCTTTAAAAAAAATGGCTCTACCTATAATACTATTTATGTTATCGAATAGAGACTTTGAAACTACGGTACTCACGATCTACAGACGGAAACATGACAAGTTGTGAGTCAAAAGTTGCGTTTAACCAAGACCTTTCTTTCCCTTTTTTTCAGAATTTCAAAAAGTTGATTTTTCGCTTCTTGGCGAGCTTAATTAACAAATGCCGCAATTTGCCGTTTTCTTTAAAAAATTCCCCTTGCCGTATTAATTAATATTTTTAAAAAGTGAAATATACATATTATTCTTTTGCTCTCCTACAATGTATAAAAAAATCAGGAACGATATGAGATTGTTACTTTTGACGGTGCGATTGATAAAAAAAAAACAATTTTTTTTAATTAACTTTAGCTTTTTATAAAAACTATTGAACGTACAATAACAAAATTAAACGTACTTATTGTTAATAAAGTAATGTTACTTGTTCATAAATTTCATGAAAATATATAATTGTTAACTATTGAAAAACATTACGTAAAAAAACAGCGTTTCCAAAATTTTGTCTTTTTACGCGACCGCCATTTGCAAGAAAATTATAGCAATTTCGCATATCGCACTTTTTCCACTTTAAAGAGAATTTCATAAGGAACAAATTAATCTGAGTAAATTTTTTACCAAAAACTATTAGTTTCCGAGATATAAGCCACGATTTACGGAAAAACACGATTTTTTTCGAATTTTTTCACATTTTGATTTTTAATGCAAAAAACTCACATTTCTCGAAATACGCATAATGCACATCTTATTGTAGACCACTTTCCGGATCATTAAAAATTTTTTGCTCCTAGGTCGGAGCAACATCCTCTCAAAATGCTAGATTGACTGGACTAATAACTAAAAGGGGAATATTATTTATAGATTCCATTAAAATATATATCCAAAAATAGATTTAATCGCATTTATTTCTGACCGAGTCGTATATCTCGTAATTTATAAAATAATATAACATACATTTTTTAAATTGAGGATTGCAAGGGTTTATAAAATAACATTGAACGTTTTATCTTTAAGAAGATATGAATAAAAATGATATACAATTAAATACTACGTACTCACCCATCATATTTTAAGCGTAGAAATATCAATTTACAATTAAATATGCTCGAGATACGGGGAGAAAAAATAAAATAAATTTTAACTCGAATCATTTATCATAAACGTTTCGTTGACTTATACAAAAGTAATTTTTTCTTCTTCGTTCGTGTCTACTTTCTTTTTTTTTCTTTCTTTCTTCTTTTTTTTCTTTACGAGATTAATTTAGGAGATCTTAACGTTTGATGGAAGCCGTGCGGAAGCATAATATCAGCTACGAAATATTTGCCATTACTGAAGAAACGAGCGCAAGGGATCGGAAAAGCGAGATACTACATTTTCTGCAACCCTCCTTGAACCACCCTCGTGTAACCCTCGAAACACATCGCCATTGGTCCATTCTTAGTTTTATGTTCCCTCAACGAAATACTGCTTCTCCGGTAGAAGCCTTCCCAACAAGAACTTCCTTCTTATTGGCTTACATGCCATTCCCTTATTCTCCTTGTGCGATTTAATAAGCTGTTTTACGAGTTACCATCTAGCCTCTATCTTTCTTTCGATGTATTCTACCTCCATGTTACGATATAGCATTAAACAAAAAAATGTTTTTTTTATTCTTGGTTATTTATTGAAGTAATATATTTAATATTAGGATGTAATATAAAATAAGTTTGGTTGCGAGTGTACCAATTTTCTAATTTTAAATATAAATTAAAAATAAATGCTACTATCTATTTAATATATACTATCATTTATATTTATTAGAAAAAACAATATTTTTCTCGTATACTCTTGGTTATTTATTAACACTAGATTGCCTAAGCAAGTCATTTTGACTGCTTTTCAATTTCAATTAAAAAAATAAACATTTAAATAATAACACAGCTTCTTATAATTTGGTGACTTTTTCTACAACATATAGAGGCGTTAATTAATTATTGTTGTTGCTCCCCCCCCACTCCTTCATTTCCGGTATATATATGTTTGTTATACCTATATTGCCGAAGAGTAGTCATTTTGACTGCTTTCAGGCAATATAGGTATATACTAAGCTCCCGTCTTTCTAGTGTTAAAGAAATGTAATATATAAATAATTTCGAGTGTAAATATAAAAATGTTCCAATTCTAATTATTTAAAATAAATGTATTTATATTTTACTATCTGATACATATTTTCATTCTAAATTTTATTCAACAATATATCTTTATTTACTCTTGGTTATTATTATTATTATTATTTAAAATAATATATTGTATTAAACTTAAGATTGTAACTTGAATGAATTTAGGAGAAAAATCGTGCCTTAAATATTCTGAATCTAGAGAACCTGACCTTCTATTAACACCAGATTTATAATAATTATAGAAAAAACCATTATATTAAATTAATGTTTGTATTATACTTACTTCACCTATCTCCTGTTTTATCTTTCTCAAAAATTCACGAACAATTTAAACGTGTTTAGTATTAGATTGCTACCGAATCACAAAAAGTATCGTTGTCGAACATAGATTCGTCAATAAATAAGAAGTTTATTGGTGATTTAGTGGTTTTATTATGGCGATGACAAGTCAGCAGTATTTAAATGTTCCTTCTTTCAAGATTGCCTATACGGAACATCGACACTTTTGTTGAAGGGCTCCTAAGTCTTAACGTTTCACATTTAGATCTTTTATATTCGTCCTTAAATCTATAAAAAAGAAAAAAACAGCATGACGCATCGTTTGTGCTTATTTTATCAATGATATTCTTCAATTATTGTCGCGCTACGATCTATGACGTCAAGTTACACAAATTTATTGTTCATTTTTGTATATCGAACTTTATTTAGTTTTTCTTTTTTACCTTCTTTACTAAAATAATTTTTTGCAGTTGTAAATATAACAGAATTAACCTTTTAGATACTACGCGCCACTATAGTGGCTTTCGCGGATGTGATCTTTGAACGTAGGTTTATGTATTGTACCATGTTTCAAAATCTATCATACTCAATTATATTATTAGTTATTAAAGTGGAATGTTATAGTTAAAGTATGTGTAATATATATATCAATTATACGTTGTTCACGTCAGACCCTGCCGTCCAGGGAAATAGCCACACGCAGAATTCAGCCGTATCTAAAAGGTTAATAATAAAAAACTAGATAAAATAAACAATGTTAAATAAACGTTTGGTTGTTCAACGCGATTAACATTACTAATAATAATTTTCTTATTGTGTTTAAATAGACGTATAGAAAAGAATGACAAAGTTTAACATGATTCTGAAAATCTATTTGGACGAATAATCAGTTCTATAACAAAAATAAGAAATGCAATTAAATAACCGATAATTAA
>JACGTP010000033.1:1106707-1167661 GCA_023678845.1 Mischocyttarus mexicanus | reverse complement strand
TACAAATTAAACATTTTTCTTACGTTTAATTCAGAATTCAAGAACATCCGTTCTGGATTTTAGGATCGAGTATAATGACTTTCAAATGTCGGAAAACTTTGACGTGTTCTATCACTGTAATTGTCATTAGTTCATTAGTTCTTTTGCAACAGCTATCCATTTGTCAACGCATGTCTTTCGAAATATTATCATGCGCTTTTAAGACACGATCAATTCGACCAGTAGATATGTTAAAAGTATTCATGAAAAACTTCTTACACACTAAAATGTTTCCGCGAGAAGTGGCCAGGTGAAATTGATGAGCATAAGCCCTCAAAATGCCCGAATGATTTCTTGGCCTTCTTCTATTTACAGTTTTACGTTGAACACTACACTGGAGAAATACGTTTTGTTTATTAAAATCGCCTATATTTCAGAATTTAACAAAAATTGCTCTACGTTCTGATTCATTAACGCGTTCTATGCATTTCTTCGACCAGTTACAGTTTTTGGATTGACATTTTTTTCCTGGAATGAATTTTCCTTTTTTTTTTATAGTACTCTTGTCCAGCATTTCGCTTAATTTTATTTATTCCTTGCGTATATTTTCCTTTATTTTCTCTTGCAGAATCCAAGTTCTCAGTAACAATATCCTTATCTGATGAATATTCTATCTCTATAATTTCGTTAATTTGTTTTTTTGTCAATTGTAAAGCCCCCGGTGGCCACTAACCCCGTCACCTTTCTATGGAAATTGGACTTACACCACTTTCATAATCAATGGTTACGCAATTTCTTTTGCTGGCCAATTTTTAATTGAACAAAGCATTGGCATTTTTAAGATATTAAATACTAACTACTTATAAACAAAAAGTTTACACTAAATTAAGCATAAATTACGTCATATCTCATTTTTTTTTAAATTGGACTTACCCCACTTTCAAAATAAACGGTCCATATAATGATAATATTAAGATGGGTTGAAAAATGTGGAATCTCGACAAAAAGAGAGCTTTTATTTACAATAGTATTAATATATCTTTTTTATTTAAATAAGAGTGGAATTTTTGACCGATAAAAAAACATTATCATTATGTTAGGTTTACAAGTTTTCAACTCACCCACGTGAAGAACTCTTCGTATCTGTATAAATCTTGTAATATTTCAAATATAATACCTCAGAACGTAGACAACACGATTACGTCGAACAAACAATTTTCACGCACTCGTTATTCTTGATTTTTATTTATAATATTTTTAAGAAAATATCTGTAGTATATCGAAGACTTGCGACGTATAGCACGATTTGCTTTGGACTGTTCGTTTTACCATCGAAATCAGTACGTATATACGAGTTTATTTTTTCAAAGAAGTTAAAAAAGTAATAAAACTGAATTGGTTTTGACCAACCAGCTGAACTCTTCACACATACATGTACACACGTTCTCGTTTAAAAGCTATCGGTCAGGTAGTATCTCACAAAACGTGAGTTTTCGCGAAACGCATTCTCGTCGGAAGGATTTATAGTTTTATTGCACTTATATTTTACGTGCATTCAATGCTCCAACGTTTTTGAACTATTCTAACACGACGGCTACTACTACTACGACGATTACAACGACTACGTATCTTTTGAACGACGAACGAGAATTTCCATTCCTTTTTTATACTTCACGGATTAACGTTACAAAATATTTGTTATTATATTTCTGACGTATATTTTGTAGTTCTTTCTTTTTTATCTATATATTTTTTTTAGAATAATATTTATTGCATTATTATAATTTATATATGTACACGTTATATTTATATAATAATTATATAATATTTCACTTTTGCGTTTTCATACGAAACATTATTGTTTGTGTAGTATAACGTCATGTTGTTACACATTACTGGACTAATCTAAAAAAAAAAAGAATATGACAATTATGTGTAGTGCGTATATTTTGTTGTTCTTCGACATCTTTTTTTATTAGTTGAACATTTTCTTTAACTTTTTTCAAATTATCTTGGCAAATTAATGAAAGTTTTGAAAAAAATGTGAGAGAAATAAAATTCTTACCAGTTTCCATAGACATTTCGGTAGACATAATTACGTTCATATCGTTGCTTTGATCACTCGTCGAACCAAAAATATATCGCAACCAATTAAACAAGTATTGATTTCCACTAGATACAGCATTTGTAAACAACGACCATAAACTACTTGGATCGAGACCAAGTCCGTTGGTGGTTTTAACTGTTCGATCAAAGTTTCAATTAGGGGGAATGTTAATTACATGATTATATATTTCTTTAGTAAGAATAATATATATGTTATTATATTAATTAAATCGTTTAAAAAAATTTGACAAGATTTTTCTACTTTTAACACTTTGATTGCCACGCCGAAATCACATATTTTGCTTAGAACGCCACGATAGTATTTTATGATACAAGATTTCATAGAAATGAATCTTTTATTTTTGGTATTCCATTAAAAATTTTTAATCATTCAATGGTGCACTTTTTATTTCAAAATATATTCTAATTAGCGGTGATGTTTCAAATGCGCCAACTGTAAATTTTCATTCAACATTTACAATTTTTGAACGCCACATCTAGCGTGAAATTTTGAAAAAAATTGATTTTTTTCGCATATTTCGATAGTCTATACCTTTAAAAATAACATACTAAAATTTCAAATACATATCTCACATCAGATAATTTTTGAGTTACAGCCATCTGAAGAGCAGCCGCTTATCTAAAATCAAATTAGTAACTTCAAACTTTAAACGCGTTTTTCTCGAAAGTACATTTTTCTAATTTGTTGCAGTTGTAACTCGAAGATAAGTTATCCGATCGCTGTGCAGAAACTCCGCAATTTTGAAAATTTCACTGTATATTTATTACATATGTATAAATATATCCTCCAAATTTTAATACATTTCATGCAGTAGTTTTCATGCAATAAGTAGTCCTAATGACCACCAATACGTCACAAGAGAAACCGTGATCGGTTATAAATGACCACCGTGGCAATCAAAGTGTTAAAAGAAAGCACAAAAAATTGTATAATTGAAAATAAAATAGAATTACTTACTCGTCAAAGAAAAAAGCGACGCCAACAATAGAATAGAAACTGTGCTAAGCGAATTCATGTTTGTATTGTTTCTAGTAACTTTACCCGCATGATCGTTCTTTATATGCATGAGTTATCGAAAGAATTGTGTAACGCATGTAAATATGGTGGTATCTTAAATAGTTAAACGTTGTTGTACTAGTTTGTATTAATCGTTCTTGTTAGGTGAAATAAAGTTATATGTGGTTATTATCTTCTTAGTATTGCAATGTACTATTTAGATTAAAAACAAAATTCCCAGCTCTTATGAAACGTGAATGATAATTATTTGAATTTCAATTTTAATCGTTTACGCGATTCATTGAATTTTTATTTCACTAGATTTACTTTTATTCATTGAAAAATAATATTTAAACGAAATTTTACGATTCGAACGATTTTTTTAGCTTTGATACTAATTCTGTTTTTTTTTAGAATTCTTAAACATTCCAACTTTATTTACAAATTTGTTTGATATTTAAAAACAATAATTTTTTTCAACATATTTCTATTATTTTATGATTTATTTTTTATTGGTATTATATATGCGATATTTATTACATACACAACAAAATGGAGATATATATTATTATTGTTTTTATTTAATGTAGAAACAAAGTCCTGTATTTGGTGGTCGTATCTAAAAACCACAAAAAAAAACTTATCTTCCAGGATGATATTCAACCAGGCTCGATATTTTCAGTTCATAAAACTTTACGACAAGAGTAATAACTTGCAGCATAGTACTCGCCAAAGTCTGCTGCTTTTTTTTATGAGTTTTTACATACGTGCACCAACGAAGATACAAAATCAAGAAACAATTATTTTTATTTTTTAAATTTTCTATCCATGTAAATAACGTAATTAAAAAAAAAGAAACAAAAAACATAAAAGATTTTATAAACAAATTCTAATCGTTCGTATAAAAATCTTAGAATATGAATTAATTACAAATCGTTTCTTTTGTATATTTCTATAAATATTTTCAACTAAATAACAAATAAATATTCTGTAGTTGTATTTTCTATTTTTTCAAGTGAAAATTTTTTTAGGCCCGTTAGACGATTTTTGGTAGGAGAAAATCTTATGGGTTCGCGTCAGCAACATGCTAATACGCGCGCATACAATTGGGTATATACAATGTGTTGACGTTTTTAATTGTAATTTTTAATATTACAATAATCAGTTTGAAAATTCAAAATACAGTTTGAAGTTTTCACTTTTCTCGGCAGTCCTCATGTTTTTTTAAATGAATAATAATAATTCGTAAATAAATCAAATAATATTTTACTGTCTGCAATATCGACAAATTCTTATCGACTGTAGATTTAACGGAATCCTATTTATCCGATCGTGGTCGAAACCAAAATAATTTTTAATAAGACTTTATTTATTATAAATAATAGATATCATTCATAATATTTTTCTTCTTTCCTATCGTGAATTTCGATTAATTAATTAATTACATTTAAATCTAGTAATAATTTCATTCAAAGTGAAAATATTTACAAATAAATGTTTTGTCGATGAGAAAGAAAACTGTCTCACCGATGAAACGAACAAAGTAGAATTCTTCCTAGTCCGAAATCGATTCTTCCTTAATGCAGATACGAATCTAGCTAGGATACTTTACGTGTTAAATAAATACAAGAAACATAACACGATCTAACATGGGCATACCTATAAATATTTAACGAATCTTCATAGATTTAAGAGAATATTTTTAACACGAGAATTATTAGGTTGTCAAGTATGAAGTGGAGTTAAATAATTTGTTATTTATTATAAATAGAATCATCATTTTTTAAACATCTACAATGTTAGTCACTTTTTATTAAGAATTCTCAATCGAATCTAATTATTTAAGATTAATTTCATACATTCACAGTTACAGGACTTTTAAATGTTTCACAAATCTTATAGAATATGCTAATAAAATTTAACAAAAAATAAATAAGATATATTTTGTTATTTTTAATATATATATATATATGTAATTAGGATTATCAAAAATTTCAGATACATCAAACAATTATTTTGTAATAATTTTTAATCGAATATAATCCACATATACGTACATATACTTATTAATTATCTAAATATAAAGAAGTAAAAATAAAAATCAATCATAAGAAATAGATAACAGCTGTTCAAAAGTAGGTCATTGTTAAGAAAAGTAGGTCAGCGATACAAAAGTAGGTCAGCTGTACAACAACATAATAATAATTCTATACGTACTGAATGTATTGAGAGAAATATAGACGAAGGTGTACGTCCCAGTCAAACGAGCTCAACATTGGTACTGTGAATTCTAGGAAATTGGTTATATATAAAATACACACAGAAAAACATTCCTTAACTATCGGCTTAGTTGAGCATTCAGTGTTTTGTTTACGTTCGCTTCTCTCCGTCGCTCCTCGGCCGGTGTCGATAACCGAACGTTCGGTAACGTATGAAATGGAGCAAAAAATGCACATAATTGAATTGAAATTTGCTCTATTTTATACTTGACAACCTAATAAGAAGGAATGTATGTTAGGTGCTTTGAATACATTGACAAAACGAAAGAACTAGTTAAGACCACTTATTGAGGAAATCCGCATTCAGTTAGTTTCCAATTCAATAGAATGTATAATTAAAAATAAAATGATAATAAAATAATATTCAAATTAACACTAAACACAATACAAATGTATAAAGATTTGATTGAAAGTAATTTATCGAGATGACGAATCAAAGTTAAGTTTCGTTGAATGTTTCTCCTTTTTCTCGAAAGAATCCTCGAATCCTCGAATCCTTGAGCTCTCCTATGAAAGGGAAATAAAATTTTAGAAAAATAGAGATGAGAAGAAGGAAAAACGAAAGCATAAAGAAAAATGAAAAGTAAAAGGAAGATAGGAAGGAAGGAAGGAAGGAAGGAAGATAAAGTATTTTGTAGCATCTTGGAAGGTTTTTCTAAAAGTCATGAAGAAGTTAAGAAAGTCGGTGGTTTGTTCTTTGAAAGGTGTACCGCTAATGTTTGTTCGAGCTTCCTGCTAATGAATCGAACAAACTGTTGGACGAGTTCGTTGCGACGGCCGACGGAGAATTACGGCTAAAAAGATTTCTTCTTCTTCTTCTTCTTCTTCCTCTTCTTCTTACTCTTCTTTCTCTTCTTTCTTTTCCTTCGAAGACACGATCAGAGATTAGTTCTTCGTAGGCAGGACGTGAAACTGCACTACGAAACGCGACACCGTGATCTTCTTATATTTTCTTCGGGATATTTTTCCTCATTGTTTATGCAAATTATCGGCTAATTATTTTTTCCCGTCTTCTTCTTCTTCTTCTGCTTTGGTTTGTTGTTTTGTTTTTTAATTTCAAGATTTTCATTTAACGTTTGGGATTTGTCGTTGTTGTTGTTGTTATTGTTGTTAAGGATTCGTTTGGATTATTGAATTATAGTACTATTAATTGATTATTAATTTATTTAACATTAGACAAATATGGAATATTTTATTTAACGATTAAATGCACCGTCCTTCATATGATTTTCCTTCGATAAATTATACAATTACATTGGAGAGAACAATGCTCATGCATATTTCATTGTCAAGGTTTCCGTTACGATTCATCTTATTTTTATTTATTTCCTTGCCGTCCATTTCCGTGGTATCATTTATCTAATAACAATAAGCTGGGAAAATAAATTTCGATGAATATACCGATATTCTTTCACGGTTCGATTGTGTAAGACATATCTTTTACTAATTTCTGTAATTGCTATTAACGATGGTACGAAATTCAAAGCTTTATAATTGTTATGCTTGTTTCGTCATTTTTTTCCTTTTTTTTATGAATTTATATTAATAAGGATGTTATTATTTTTTCAATAACGTATTATTATATTTTATATTAATTTGAAATAAATACACATGTGTCATACGAGTAGTTAAGTTGTTATAAAATCAGAAATAAATTGTAATACTTAATATCATAACTATAAGACAAACACAATAAGTAATCCGTATGAAAATATGTGTTTTCTAAAAAAAAGATATTCGATGAAAAATGATTTAAGTGGATCAAAGAATCTTTGACTTTGCTCGGAGAAAGGAATTCCTCGCGCGTGCGTTTGTGTACACGACTATTAAGTGCTTACATTTATGCCTGTCATAATTGGCTTTGTTAAATGAAGAGAGTGTCCGAGGAATTAGCTTGTGGGTAATAGCATGGCTATTTATTAACACGCGAAACGAGGTGCCACAAGCACCAAGACGCGAGAACCATGTGCTTTGTGTTGTTTCCTCTTCAAAGGATTTATAGTTTTTCTTTTGGATATATTCAGAGACTTTTTCCAATAAACACGTAACGCTTTGCTCTATGGTAAGTAAAATGATACTCATTTTTCTTTCATTATATATTTTCGTTTTAATATAATCAAGAATATATCAATGATAAAATTAATAAAAAACTTAAATAAATGTTAATATATTTTTGTTTAGGGTTGGGTCGATATGTTTTCAGCTTGACGTAAGAACAATTTCGTTCAAACAAAATCACTTTTATTAAATATAATAAATGAATTTAATATTTTTTGTTGAAGCTTAAAACACGTCCAACCAACTCTCTCGTATATTTCATTTGTAAAAAAAAAAAAATTCGATTCAATAATAATAATAATAAATATAATATGCGAAAGAAGCAAGAAGCAAATATAGAAAGAACAAAACCGAAAATTTCACTAGGCACAAAAGTTTTTATTACCTATAAAAAATACATAAAAATTAGGCCGTTCAAATAACATTCAAAGGAAAATACGAGAAGCTCCTGTCATTTTATATTTCATCCAGTTTCACTTTTTAACATTTCACGCTTTTCACGATCCGTCTTTTCCGCGTTTGAAAGAAAAAGTAATAAAATAATAAGAAAAGAAATCGAACAACTAATAAAATCGAACAACTGACCTGCTACCCTACATATTCATAACATACCGATTTCTCCATAGGTTTCACAGAAAAAAGGGTTTTATGGTCCCGATACAGAAAACTTCTTGGAAGATGTGATTCTTATTTTATTTCTTTTATTTCCGTAAAAAGAAATATTTTTCTATTTTGTCAATTATTTATCTTATATGTGTACACATTTATACAAATGTGTGTATGTGTTTGTTAAGTTGTATAACTACTTAAAGAAGCTCGAGATAGAAAATTATCATAAGTTTAAGTATCTTCTACATCTTAGAGAGTTAATAAAGCAGATACATAAATACATAACTTACAATACATACATATATCTATAGTTAGAACCTATGAATGACTTTTTGCATTGGTTCGATGATGCCAAGGTAACCATCATCTCATTTCTTCTTAGTCTCAAGAATAATTCCTCGTATAACTATAACTTCTATCTGTCATTTTAAAGAAATAGTAATAATAAAAAAGAAGAACATACATATATACATATACATACATTATATATATATATATACATATATATACACCTAATCCATTCGGCACGCAGGAGGAGATGTCGAGGTTGAGCTGGCACCAAGACTGGTCGGACCTTTTGTAGGGCCGAAATATAAAGCTAATCTCTCCGTAGTATTCCATTCCCGCGAGCATGGAATGCAGGACTAAAATGGTGAACCACCGACCGACCCCACCCAACGAAGTATTTCATCGCAGAGATGGAAGACTAAGAGGAAGAAGAAAGAGGAGAAAGAGGAGAAAGAAGAGAAGGAGGAGAAGGAGGAGGATGTAGAAGATGAAGAGGATTGGTAGAGAGAAAGAAAAAAGAAAGAGAGATAGGACTAAGGTAGATTTACTATCAGAGGGATTTCATTCCTCCGGGGGTTTAGGCTTTCCAAGCAATCCCATTACCAGAGCCAAATGTGATTTAGGATCTTGGCCTTATAGCGTACACTGGCTTAACCATGCGGGGACTCCTCGCATCTTGGGCACCATGGGCGTTTCATATCTCTCCTTGGGAGAACCCATCCGAGTAGCCAGCACCATCATACCCGTTCAACTTAAGATCCTATCTCGGATGGCGGAAAGAAAGAACGATCGAATGCAAATGTCTGATGGTTGAGCAAAAGATGGCCGCTCAGAGAGATCGGGAGACTTTATCTTCGGGTTAACCACCAATCCTTGTCTTTCTTACTCATCCTATCTCTTAAATCCTTTTATGATTCCAATAGAATTATTTCACATTTTAATATGAGATTTTAAACGATTGGGATTACGGTGTTTGGAATAATTATAAATAATTGAACAATATTTATTTCGATACGACAACAATTTTTTATTATAAAACAATGAAGATCGTATCGTTATTTCTTGTTGTTTATAAGTGATTATTAAATATAATATTATAGGGGTAGCAAAGTTATAAAACAAAAAGTAGTATACACCATTACTCTCTGGATCATTTTTTTCTTAATCTTTACGACGATGACTTAAAGAAAAATACATGAAGGTAAGAGTAGAAGAAAGGTTTTTCGAACAATATAGATCGAGGAGAACGTACAGAAACATGGTCGACCAGTCGAAACATTCCAATTGTCTTTTAGACTCTATACTTATCCCGTTTGTGGCCTTGAACAGCCGTCACAGCCGTGATTACGAGACTCGTTCGAAGAACTTACGTGTTGGCTTGCTTCTTCGTGTATTCCTACATGGTACCTACTATTATGTAGACGATAATGGTCTACGCATAAATATTCACGCTGGCGATGCCCATAAATGCTACCGTCGCTGCGTGCAATTCTACACACACAAACTCTTTCTCTCTCTCTCTCTCTTACGATACCTTACAATATTCGCATGTATACTTACGTATCTATGTATATTTCAAACGGTTTCTATCTTTACACAAAGCAACGTATCACAGGATCCTACATCTTTTAATAACCAGCGAGATCATCAATCACCGATGATCGAACCGAGAAACTTACGTCCATCAACCAACTAACTCGACTCTGATTTATTATTTTAATCTTCGTCTAATCTCTCTCTCTCTCTCTCTCTCTCTCTCTCTCTCTCTCTCTCTCTCTTTCTGCTCGCTAATTTTTCAAACCCTTTCGCTACGGGCTTCTACTCTGCTGCGGTATTTTCGCTGAACGTACCACAACTCCAAAAAAATCTACGGTATATCCATATATTAGTGTATCAAAGCATTAACAAAATAGCATACTTTTACCAAACCAGATATTTCTCATTGAAAATTAACTTGACGAGTAATAACACACACGAATTAGCATAAACTTTAGTCAATGACTTTTAATTGAACATAGAACGATATTACAATACATGTTATATATCTTGCGAGATAAAGAAATAATATTATTTTATTTTATTTTATAATTGGTTAAAAAAATCTAAAAACAAAAAACGTAATCTCGCGTTTAAGAGGATAAAAAAGTTGGCCATCTTTTCACTTCCATTCTCCTCCCTCCTTCCAAGATTTGCGTTATGTTAGTCGATCGAGGAGTATCCCTGGAATGCTTCTTCGATGTGGTTCTCTCGAAGAGAAAAGCAACATCGTCGTCGTCCTCGTAGTCGTCGTCGTTGGTTCGCCAAAGGAAGAAGAGAAAGATGAACGCTCGGGTTCCACTTACACAATTATCTGCACGCGGGATCTTCTTGGCAGCCGGTTGCTCATCGTTTTACTGCTTCTTCGTTTCGTTTCTCTCTCATTCTTCCCCTCTCTCTTCTCCCTCCTACCCCTCACTCTTTCTCTTTTTTTAACCACTTCTTCCTTTTTTATCTTGCTTTTCTTTTTGGATTCATTTCCAACCCGTTTCAGTTCGATTTCTTTTTTTTTCATCTTCTTTCCCTCCTTTAGGCTCTACATCCGTTCTTCCCCGTTCGTTACTCCTTCATTCCTTTTTCTTTCTTCTTCTTCTTCTTCTTCTTCTTCTTTTTCCTCTTCTTTTATCAAAGTGCTGAGTGTGGTAGCCCGTCACCTTGAAAGCAGCCTTAAAATTGTCTACCTAATCCTTATGGGGCAAAAGGATGTACAAGAGAGAGAGAGAGAGAGAGAAAGAGAGAGAAAGAGAGATGATCTTAAAACGCTGCCAGGTTTCTATGGTACACTGAATTTACGTTGCTCTCAGCTTCTTCGAAGTACCCTCGTAATACTCGATATTGCCGTCTCGGTAGTCCCGCATACGCAAAATCTCTGACGTCTATTTCTCTGCTCGAGATATAATCGAGACTGGGGGAGAAAAGGAGGTTTTCAAGGTTTTTTTCACAAAAAATGTATCCAGTAAAAAAGAAAATACTTATATTTTTGGATATATTATTATTGAATAAATCTAATACATGTAAATTGCTTCAATTGCTTCAATTTCATTTTAAATGTTAATAATTTAATCAATTTAGGTTATTGTTTTTTATTGTCTTCAATAAGGGAAAAAAGAAAAGAAAATTATTGTTGATCTTGATTGAATGAATGATCTCATTGATCATCATGATTGTCATATATATGTCGTATTAGAAAAGATTATTGATAAATCTTGATGTAAGTGAGATATCAAAATGAAAAGATAGTAATAGAAACATGTAATAAGTAGTTACATGACAGCCCGGATTACATATCGCGACTTGGCGATTCGAGTGTTGTCGCATTTAAAAGGATTTACGACGTCAACAAAAATAATCGTTTAACGCGATGAGAGAAAAAAAGAGGAGAGGTGCCGCACGTTTGTTGGATCACCAAGTCGAATGGTCACGGTACCCCGTGTCTATTGCCCATCAAAATGACCGCTCGAATGAACGCATTACGTCGTTGTCGTAAGGCCGATAACTTTTCTTCATTCAAATGAAACTTTTTCTATATCCTTATCTACTACTACTATCTTATTTCCGATTCATCTTTTTATTTGACGATTCATTTACACAGGGTGGGGGGGGGGGGGGGTTTGTAGAAACTTAATTGTATGTAATTTCAACGATAAGGAAAAATATTTCTTACTTTTTTTTCTATTATTAGATCAGTCTACGGAAAAAAAGAAACATTATATTCGTATACTTAATAATTTTAATCTTATATAAATTAATATTCATATATTTTTTCATTGTGTTGACATAGATTTTCAATGATCACGATTTTAATTTAAATTATATATATATTAATTGTATTATTTATCATACATTAAATATTACGAGCAATCCAAATCTATTGAAAGTTTGTCGACATAAAACTGTCTTCGGGTCTAGTAGGGATAGATGTGAATTTTCCTGGAATGCGAACTACGAGCTGTTACTACAGTAATTCCTTGTTTTGTGTCACCCCAGTTAAAGATCGATAATGAACGAGGTACAATGCAAAAGGGTCGGTAAATGAGGGTGAAGTGACAATTTAATGGAACAAATATCGTTCTAACGCTCTACTCCTGCTATTATTATTATTATTACTATTATTATTATTTCTTTTTTTATATTTTAATTAACGAAAAAAAAGAATCCAATCGTAAGATTTAAAGAATAATATTTCCGTTTAAATCGAAATAAAGATTTTCAAGATATTATACGTATAAACCCATAAATAATCAATCAATAATTGTTTGTTTAAAATACAGATATTATATGAATATTATTTATAAATATTTTTTATACAAATTGGAATAATTTTTGCATTTTCAAAGAGGAAGTAGCTCGCGTTATCTTTCAAGTTAATTTTCGATAACGAAAACGTTTCCTCGTGATAACCAAATGTCAAGGCAGTCCTTTATCGTGGTTGAAAGTTTTATGATACCGCCATTATCTTTTCACCAACTTGAAAACTAAACTTATATCGGTGATTATGAAACGTACGGAACATAATTCTTATTTTTTTTTTCTTCCTCTTCCTCTTTTCTTTATCCTTTTTTATTTCACCCAACAAATCAACGATTAGGTGACAAAGATTAGATGGAAAGTAATGGTTCGTTCAAATATAAAATGAAAGCTTGAAGAAATTGTATTCGTGAAACGGCATATCGATCATTATCATCTTAAAAACCGATCGACTTAAACACACACACACACACATACACATAACTATAACATAATTCGTTGAAACCTTGTAGAGATTCAACGGAAAGAGAAATAATTTACGAATGAACGAGCACGTAAAGTAAACGTTAAGATATATGAAGGGGAAAAGAGTGAAGTTAAGAGTCACCAAGTATTAGGCTTCATAGGTTTCGTTGGTATAGCAAGCGTTGCTAATAAGGAGATCCCTCGAGACCACTTGTCATAGAAAGAGAAAGATGAAAGATTCTCACAAGCACGATGGTATCCTATTTCCCCTACTTATTCCATCTCGTAACCACCCCTACGAGAGAGGAAATCTTACACCCTCTAGTCTTACTGCCGCCAGATATAGCCATGTGCCATTTCAAAATGGCGGATATGCTATCGCCAGACTCCCTTCTTAAATAATTGAATCAAACAGACGAAAAGATATTTATCGTGTTCCAATAAACATAATGGAACCAAAAAATATCGGAACATTTGTTTTTCGTCAATTTCTTATTCGATTGATATAATATCATGTGAACGTTGTATTTCTATTGGATGAAACGTTCTCCATAGAAATTTGTTTTTTTTTTAAAACCTTTTTAGTGCAGGGGCGAATTATGCGAAAATAACCATACGAAAATGACGAATTTGCAGAGGTTTGGAAAAAAGGTCATAAAAAGCAAACTAAGAATGATATTTACAAAATTCTAAATGCAGAGTATTGCGAAAGAAAGGGAGAGTAATGTAACGTCAATCGTGATTTAATATTCATTCAAAATCGTAATAATAATTATAATAATAATTTAAAATAGGATACAAAATCTAGAATCAAGTTTCTTTTCTTTGAATAATACTTGCACTAATCTTCGATTGATCAATTTCATTCAGGTCACTCAGTACGAATTATAAGTATTTCATTTTCATGAATTTTGTTATAAAATAACCAATATCAGTCTTGATAACAAAAGAATAATTACACGATGCACGGCAAGTGTCAGACCGATCCATTGCAGAACATTGGAAATCATGACAAATTATATAACAAAAAGTAAAACTGAAAAATAATTTTTTTAATACTTTTGCAATGAAATTAAGACCGCACAAATAACATTTTATAAATTTATTTGGAGATAGAACTTTCTAGCAATGCGAAAACAAGGACGATATATCGTCGTAGGTACTTTTCGCAAGTGATTTTTACGACGATATATCATCCCACGGTATTAAAAAAGGGGTTAATTTTCTTATTACTTCCGGTATGTTTTGTAATTTTAATTACGATAGATATTCGATAGATTAGGTTAAAATGGTTAACATGATTATAACACGCGTAAATGTTTTTCTTTCTTTTTTTTTCAATGAAAAGAGACATCCTTGTCCATAGAAGTGGATAACGTTATCGTGAAATTGAAAAGAAGATGGCCGTGCGAATGGTCGCTACCACATACGAGCACGTACAATGGGGGAAAAGGATATTTCCTTTCGTGTGTCGAAAGTCAGATATCACGGGATACGTCCATGTCGTTGCTAATTGGATTCGGTCACCCTCCTCCTTCTTCTTCTCTTTGTTGGAAGAGGAATACTTGAAAGCAGGAAAAGGACGGGGGTTTGCTGGATGATGATGATGGAATATAGACGGGAGGGAAGAATATACTTGAAGTTATATCTATAAAAGCATGCGTCAAGCATAATAAAGCAGAATCGTTGATGGTATCGCTAATAAAATCATTTCGTTAGCTCTCGCTGAACTAGACCCATGGAAACATGTCATTAGATTTACTTTACGACTAGCTCTTACGACTTTCTTGTTTGTTATGCTTTAACGTGGAAGTACAGGAAGTATACGCGAACATTAATCTTGCATCAGAGACGTTCTTCTCTCTCTCTTTTTCTCTCTCTCTCCAGATATTACTTCGTTGCCTGAATCCAAACTCGGGAAAGAAAACAAACAACAACAAAAAAAAAACAAATATATATATGTATATAAATATATAATTAAATAGTATATGTACATAACTGATTGCAAGATTCTTTTTTAGTGTGTCAAGATTATTTGAGACGATGTTTTTTTCATATAATATTAGAAGAATTTTATTTTAGTTCGTAAAATATCTTCATTTGTTTATTTTTCGATGACCAAATTACTGTATACTATTGTATATATAAAGAAGAATCGAAAAGTTGGAAGATGGAAAGAAGGAAGGAAGGAAGAAAGAAAGAAAGGAACGACAATGTTGCAATTGACGTGCATTCACCGTCGGTGGTTTAAATGCGACGTTATTATAAACGTTGTGATTTGTTCGAACGTAGTCATGGCTTTTTGAAAGATAGTACACATACATAAAAACGTAAACGTATACATATATACAATACCTTTACACTTTCGAGACTCGTCTGCTCGTATACTTGGCAATGATTTCACGTTTACGCCTTAACTCTTCTCTCTTCTTCTATCTTTCTCTTTGTATGCGTGTAACATTTTGAAAATGTGGTAAAGGTAGGAGGAACCTAAAGGAAGAATGAAAGAAAACCAAAAAAAAAAAAAAACAAAACAAAAATAAGGGAGAATCGTATGAGGTGCTAGACGAAAAGAGAAAGGATTCATTCGGTGAAGGAAATGAGAGAAACAGAGAGAGAGAGAGAGAGAGAATAAAATAAAGAAGAGAAGAGGATAAAAGAGAAGAAGCAAAAGGAAAGAAAAGAAATGAAGGAGAGGTGGGAGAGAGGGAGGGTAGGTGGAAAGGATGAGCAGGACTTTATTTTATTTTAATGGCGCAGTAAGTACAACGACGCACACGGTAAAGTTACTGAAGCCTGCATCGTCGTTTGGTCTTCCGTCAGACACGACTACGCGGGATTTCGTCTCATGCTTTATTCATGAGATACGTTTCTCTCTCTTTCTCTTTCCTTCCTTCCTTTTTCGATTCTTAATATTTTTCTTTTCTTCCTCGAAGCTCCCTTTTTATTCGCGATTGAGTATCGTTGGTAGAGATAGCGCTGGATAGATGAACAAACACGAGAGACAGACGCGTGAAATATATTACCGATAGGATGAAAATTATTTCTTTATTTGAATCTTTTCTTCTTTTAAAGTTCGCAAGAGAGAGAGAGAGAAGATCGTCTTATTTTTACTTTGTCTCTTTTTTCTTCTATTTTATTTTATTTTATTTTATTTTTTTAAATCTGTCTCTCTGTAAGGAATATTACACCCCGAGTAGTAAAGAATAAATTTAACCGAACTCTGGGTCAAGATCAGTCGCCAAGGCGTGACCGACTTCTTAGAATGGGAAATAAATTTAACTTTCTCGCGTGATAAGCTACGATAGAGAAAAAATGGTATGTGTGAGAGTGAAAGAGAGAAGGAAGGAGAGAAAAAAAAAAGATAGATAAATAGGATAGAAAAGGATATGTGCTAAAAGAAATTTAACACCGGCCGTTAAGTATCCTTTTTTCGTAGGATCGTTCGCACGAGAAAGGAGCACCTAAAGATTTCCGCCATCTTTTTCTTGGACATTAAAAGGCACGCAAAGAATGAATATATATATATATATACACACCCCTATATACTTACATTCCTGTATATATGTAACATTTATATGTATCCGTATATGTATACTCACACGAGATTTTCAATTAATGTTATTTTATGGGACAGACTCGGCTTGGCCGAGAGAAGAATTAAATCGCGCGTTCTTCTTGTATTAACCGCGGGATGAGGATAAGGATAAGAGGGATGGTAGGAGAGGCAAGGGGGAGGAGAGAGTAGGAAGATACTAACACTCGGTTGAGATAACTAAGATGGTCATGAATTAAGTTTGTCTGACATATATTCATCCGGGGGAATGGACTGAATTCGCGCTTGAGTTTGAATCTTACGAAGAAGAATGAAAATCCCGTCTACGTGGTTATAGGAATTGTAAATTTCTTTGTGAGTATTTACATATATATATATATATGTGTATGTACGTGTTTGTGTGTGTGTGTATTTATGAATGTATGAGAAGAATTACGATATACGTGGACGCGGACATTGAGAAGCGTCGAGTGTAACGACAAACAGTGTATGCTAAAGTGCTCGTTTTCGCGCGTAACTGGCCGTCTTAGCGTTTATTCGTCGATCGTGCGACTAAAGTATATATATATGTACATGTATATATGTATAGATATACGCATGTATATATATACTAAACATTTTCTTAACTTAAACAAAGAAAACCACATGCTTACCCTATTCGTACTATACGAACGAAGTTACACGAGAATGAGTATACATTGTACATTGAGTAAGAACATATATCGAAGGGTATTTATTTATATACAATAAATATATATATACATGTATGTTACATCTATTTACATAGGATACGTATATATATAGATGTATGCATTGTATTTATTTATACGTACCTAGTCCTCCATAGTCATAGCCATAATATTTCCTCCTTGAAACGCGTTTAAGCTCTCGTAAAGGTTGCTTACGTACCTTTACTAACGCTAAGGATGACATTGATATACGGTGATGAATTGTCATATAAATTATACTCCTCTTGCAGCCCTCTCTTTCTTTCTTTTAATTTTTTTCAACAACATATTAGACATGTTACATTTGTTCTATTGAAAAAATAATTGGTATTGTTCGAATGAATAAAATTGTACGTACAGTGAGTCACAGGAGTATTATTATCCGTTTATTCTACAAATTTGACATAATTGATATTTTCTTGCAATGCAAGAATACTTCAAAATTCTTAGACATTTGTGTCTTATAATGTTTTTTAACCAGCAAACTGTGTCGCTCCGTTTTGAAAGTGCGCACCTCTCACACCTTTCGTGTGTTACGAAAATCGATCGATGACGAGTATAGTCGTCAAGCACAGAGTAAGTGTCGCTGTTAAAATATTGCATCAAAAAAATAGGTTTATTTTATAAAATTGCTTAATTTATTACTTATTTTGGTTAATTTTATTATTTATTTTGCCACTTCTCCATGACGCGTATACGCGTCAAACACAGTTAACTGGTTAAACTATCGGTTATTCTTTCGTAACTCATTATACGTGTAAACGCGATCGACACCAAAGAATGTCATTTATCGATACGATAATACAAAATTTGTATTATTAATATTTATTTATTAACGATTAGAAATATAATAAAGAGATTGTATTAATGATGAAAATGATTTAAAAGATACAACGATAAATACTAAGTTACTATAGATCATAGATTTATCGTTTAATCTTATTCGCTCGTTCGTTCATTCGTATTAATTCGAGTGATTAAAATAGATCGTTAGATTCTCTCTCTCTCTCTAAATCTTTTTTCTTATTAAACGTTAGTTCACGTTGACACTGACAACAAACTCGAAAAATAATCATGCACGTACCTATCACCGAGGTATGGCTATTACAACGATGGAGGAGGGTTCCAAAGTATCGTTATTTACGCTTCGTGGCTCTCGAAGCACCCTTTGACGACAGGCAAACGCATAAATGTTCCATTCCTCGTCCGCACTGGATCCAGATCTCCCTTTTTCTCTGGTGTTGCGAGCTACCTCCTGCGCGCTCGCGCATTTTCTCTTACAAGAGAGAGGAGAATGAGAGAATGAGAGAGAGAGAGAAAGAGAAAGAGAGAAAGCATTTCACCCTAATATTTTTCCTTTTCCAAGTTCTCTCTGTTCAGCTTGGCTCAACTAAAATCCTGGCAGAGTGAACGCAACATCGACCCGACGCTTGGAAAACAGTTTCAATATCCACCTACGAGGAGTACAAGCTTGAGCTTGAAACGAGCAAACTAAGCTCCACCTATTCGATCGTTGCTTACCAAGAATTTTCTCATGTTGCGTGTGCGCGTACTAGTCCAGCGAGAAAATTTACGATACCTTTTCAGGGTCCTATCGATTCTTGTAATATTAATAAATTGGAGGAGATGTTTATGTCGAACTAAATCGCATATTTGGATCAGTTTAGACGTATTCAAGAGGTCGTCCATCGACTGTTTGGTTCATCTTTTTATGGATCATATAAGAGACTCATATTCATACTGCATGTAAAACGTTCACGATACTGAATAAAGTATTCTTTTTATTTTATTTTTTTCTTTGCTCAAAACAAACTGGACGATCGTTTAATACATTTGAATACTACGGATTAATCAATGTTTCAAGAATAATAAATAATTTTAATTACAAATAACGATTAACAGTTACGAATAAAATAGTTCATTTCGCGACGAGGATTAATCAAACGAAAGGGTATTTCAAGGGTTTTCTTTTCAGAGGATACAAATAAATAAAACAATGCGAGGAAATGATCAAGTTTCGCGAGGGAAAGTACAAAAAGGTGGAAGAGAAAACAAAATAAGATAAAAAGGGATGGAAGGAACCGAGAACTTGAATACGATAGAATTGCGAGTCCTGTGGGAAATTGTAAAGCTCCCAGATACGACGGTAGTTGCGAAGGAGATAACTCTTTTATGTTTCTTCGAGCTCTCTAACCGCGTTAATGTTTTTACTTAAACATTCTCCTACCTGTGTGTGTGTGTGTGTGTGTCGCATTTATTTTTCCAACTTTTAGCATTTATTATTTTAACAATTGCATCTTAGATGAACCACAAAGAAAAGAAGATAAACGATTTATTTTATATTATGTACCTAAAGTGTACAGTTTTTATTCTTTTTTATTTTTATAAAAAAATAACAAGTAGGTATTTGTCCTGCCAATGCAGTCTTAACTCCTTGTCCTATAACCATGAGTCTTACTCGTGTTATTAGGTGTACAAATAAATTTCCGCCGTTCTTATTAAAAAATTAAGCATTTGATGATTTTAAATGATGTAAAATTGCTTGCTGAGTTACTCCGAATATAAGTGCAAGTTTTTTTTTGCGTTTGGCATGAATCTTTAACCAATAATGTTTCCAATTCCGCGTATTCGTACATTTTCAGCCTTCCCTTACGTATTTTGTCTTCAACGTCACAGTCTCCGTTCTTGAACTATAAAAACCATTCATGAAAATTTCTCTAACTTAAAAAAGCCTCGAAATATGCTTCCACAAACAATCGATGCTCATCAGATGCAGATTTCTTTAAATTAAATAATTTAATCAAAAGTTCCCGCAAATGATGCTTATTCGGTTCAAAACTCGACATTTTCGAACGAAAAAAAATATCTGTTATCGATACAAAATGACTAATATACCAAGATTATGTTGTCGAGAGATGTCAAACCCTACGATATGACGTTTTACATGAGACAATTTTAACCATAAGTTAATCATAAAGCCATATTTTGTTGTACGGTGGAAACTTATTTGTACACCTAATATAGTGTTTCTTTTAATAGGAAAAGAAAACATTTTTGCTTTTTTGAACAAGTAATAATAAAATATGTGTGTGTATGTTTTTTTTAAATTAATTATTTAGAAATATTTTTGTATTTTTAATATTTTTTATCGTTTTTGTTGTGTCGATTTGTAATACACAAATTATGACGAGTAATCACAAGGTAAAGGTAATCAAGAAAAAAAGGGTTGAGTCAGAGTTTTAGACAAGTAGAAGAGCTGAGAAGAGAAAGGCCTTTGTAAAATTGAAAAAGTTAGCAAAAGACCCTTGGTAAAGAAGAAGAGTAGGGTAATGTACGAAGAGAAGAGTGTCGGCGTTGGCAGGAGGCGGCCATCGGAGCTCTGTAATTTGCGTTCATAAAATCTTACGAAGGTTTGAGACGTGGTCCCAGCCAAGAGAACAGGGATTACCATTGGCTCCTCGTGAATTTATTTTCATTTAGTTACAAGCAAAAATTGTTCAGGCCCTTTTTATGCCTCGAGTGTTGCGTTGTGTTGCGTTTCGTATAGTAGTTTTAAAAACCGTAAGCAACACCATTGGCCCGAACCGTTTCTCTCCTCGATGTATTATCTTAACTATCGCGAAAAATGGCCGAGGGCACTTTATTTTACGCCTTAACTCTTTCTTACCGATGCCGCGCCCCATATTTGGACAAATATTCGAAATCTCTCATCTCGTTTTAATGTAACTTCGATAAAATGAACCGTCCCAAATCTTATATTTTTCTTTTTTAATTTAATTAAGACGAAATGATGGTAGGGGAAAGGGGAATATCGTAAAAGTAAACTACAATATTTATTACAATCGGGTTAATTAATCGATATCATTTCAAATGCCGTTAACGTTTGATTATTTTTCTTGAAATAACTATAAGAACCTTTCGTTTTTCGAATTTTTACGTAAAATCGTTTCCACAAGTTAAGAAAGTTCCTACGAGCAAAACAAGGAATGTTTCTTTAAATGGAAAAAAGAAACGATTAATTAAGTATGATAACTTGTGCGTTTCATTATGCATTTAAATGTATATTTAAAAAAAAAGAAACAATCGTAGTCGATTAAAAATCATAATTTGCGATTTTCAAGTAGGTTTTTCGTTAAAGGATGAGAGAAAATACGAGAGAAATGGAAAGAGAAAAAAATAGAGATAGAGATAGTTGTTCGCAAGAGGAAATTCAGCAGAAGGGATGGGTGCAAAATTGCGCGAGGACGTTCGCGCAAGGATGCAACGACGCCGACGCCGACGCCGACGCCGACGCGTGCGGTCCACCAAAACCCGTAACAAGAGGAGTCAGGATGCTCGAGTCCTATTTCGATTCGAGAAGAGAAGAGAAGACACTTTTACTTATAGCTGCAGTACTATACTTACAGTTAGATCAAATGTATCACCATTACTTTATTTTCATTAACATTGTTTACTTACGGTAATCTTAATTTCATTTCGTGCATAGTTCGATTAGAAAGAAAAAAAAAAGAGAATTAATTGCGAGGAAGAAAAAAAGTTTATAGAAAAATTCTTCGGAGAAATATTCATCGATCAACGGACGATCTTCGAGTTCGAGTTCGTCGTTCGACTTGAAGAGAAAAAAAAAAAAACGTTCGAGTTATTTACGAGATTGTCCACATTTTTAAGGTAAGTAGGGTATACTACTTTTAACATTTTTAGATTGGACAAAAATTTAAGTATTCTCGTTAGGATAGTTTCCTTTAGGTATTTCTTGTTTTTTTTTTACGAACTAGCTCTATAAATGTAGCTAATGTTCTGTTAATTGTCCCTTATTTGCTTTTAAAACTTTGTTCTGTTTTTTTTATTTCAAGTAAAATATACGACTAAAATTCGAACGGATGAATTTTTGTCTTCATCCTATGAGTTGAATATATTTATTCATTGAATTAATTATCCTCTACGTCTTTATATAATCTTAATATAAAGGAAGAAATTTTTTAGAACGAAATCCATAAACAAAATCCGTCCGTTGTAACGCAAATAGGAAAATAACAGAAAAATATTTTCGTGATTTTGTAGAAATAACAAAAGGGTATAATTAAATCGGTATATGTCTAAGCAATAAATAATGCAAAAAAGAAAAGGGTATAATATATCGGTATAGAGTTGAACGGATCCAGGACGTTGCGATTCTGGTACGGTTAACGACCTCTTGAATCAAGGCTTTTCCGCAATAAATCCCAGCTTGTTGTACACGTTGGAACGTACTATGGTTGCTCTGCAGTGTGGTCCATATCATCCATTTAAACGAGAAAATTCTTCTATGTGTGTATGTGTGTGTGTGTGTAGAATGTAGTAGTACATATGTTTTCAGTTAGTGTTTGTGCGCGCGCAATACCGCCCGCGATTGACATATTTTATGTTTTATTTCTAAAAGTCGCCTCGGAAATGGGAGTGCAACTTCGAACGAAGCCAAGGCTCTCCTCCGTTCGACATTCGGATCTCTCATCGTTTCCCTTCGCGTACGATGCTCCATAACCGAAGTTAATGGGTCGGCTATCGTAATTCGATTTAACTGCAAAACCCATAGGCGGCTTCTCTCTCTCTCTCTCTCTCTCTTTCCCTCTCTCTTTCGATTTTTCCAACTACCATCCGATTTCCCACGATTTTTCTTTATACTTTTTATTTCTTTTTTCATTTCGTAATCGATCTCAACGTTCAATCAATTTTTTTAGTTTCGATCTGACAGGGAGTGAAACCGTTCTCAATAGATAACAATTTTAATTATTTCTTAATGATACTCGAGTGATTTTTCTTTTTATTTATTATTATTATTATTATTATTATTTTATGAACTTTTACTCGACGATTATTTTTCCTTTCTCGTTTAATATATCTTTCCTAACTTTTTGCCTGTAAAGAAACTTTAATATTCATATATAATATTTAAATAAATGTAGGATTGGAACGTCGAATTTATTTTTGATGGATAAACGAGGTGAAATGAAAGGGTAGAGAAAAAATATTAGAGAGAGAGAGAGAGGGAGAAGAATAAAGGTAAAAGAAAAATAGAAGGAGAAACATCTTCGATTGTTCGCCGACGGTTAAGTATCATTTTTACTGCACGATATACAGTCCTTCGATACTACCTACTAAAGTCAACGATGGTTATTACAAAAAGTCACGGTTTGTGCGGTTTTTCAGATTAAAACATCGGTATTAACGATAGCCACGAGTGCACGCGACGATAACGCACATACACACACACACACACACACACACATACACACATATATATATATATATATTTATACACTATACACATTTAAAGATACATCAAAAAATCGAATGTTTCATCAATTGACCACGATCGTATGTGTTCTTGAAATAGTGCGGTAATTCGTGATAAAAAAAAAGTTATATTGGTGGTTTATCGTAGAAATATTATTATTTGGTCCACATACCAACTCATGTAAGTATATATATATACTCGTATAGATAGTTTGTTGTAAATTGGAACGTATTACGAGAAAGAGAAAAATAAGTAAGAAAGTATATACGCCCCATATTAAAACCTGTTAAAATATAACGGGTGTTACCTCTTACAACGTTTTAACCGTTACATTGAAAAAACAATTAGAACAAATCGAGATCACAAGCTTCACTCGAAAGTTACCCTTTTTCGTATTTTTTTTTTATACGCGTATAAGCATCTGTTTTTACCATTTTCCACGTGTTCGAGAAAAATTGAACGGAAAATATTTTCTTATATTTATTTTTGCGTCAGATTTTATCGTGAAAATAAGAAACTGTAACAAACCGATTTCACTTTTTTCCAAGTTTAAGTCAGTCACGCTCTTTTTCTTTTTCTTTTTCTTCTTTTTCTTCTTTTTCTTCTTCTTCTTCCTTTTCCTTCTGGTCTTTTTCTTTTCTTCTCTTCTTCTTCATCTTCTTTTTATATCATCCTTTTTTTTGTGTTTTGTTTTTTTTTTTTTGAAATACGGAAGCATTCCCGATTTTATAACCTAAGCAATAAACCTAAAAATTGACCTAAACTTACATGGTGGTATTTCGGAGTGATCTATTATTCTCGTCAGGTTTCAATCTCAAGGATGAAAAATCAGTTCGAAATGGTAGAACCGTTTCCGGCAATATTTCGACCACAACCCTTTTGTGGATAACCCGAAAAGTTTCAACCATGCGTTTCTTATAAGAAGAAAAAGAATAAATAGAAGAAGAAGAAGAAGAAGAAGTGGGTACCTGCGTGAGAGAGAAGGGACCCGGCGCAAAAAACTTCCTCTGTAATGCGGAAGCAATTCGGGTTGTCCTTGAGTTAATACCATCATTACGTTTCCCCTTTACGTTAGTCCAGGGAATTCTTTTTCTTTCTCTCTCACTCTCTTTCTCTCTCTTATTTGTAGGAAATATTAAGTTTTATTGTCTTTTATGATCGTTGCTCGAGCATTTTGCTTTTAAATCAAAGAAACGATATACTACGAACAACAAAAAGTTGAACACATTTTGGAAGACTTAGATGCTATCTTTTACAATGATATTATTCTTTTCTTTTTTTTTTTTGAATAAAGTTATTAACCTATAGTACACGTAATTGAATAGTTGAATTTCTTGTTTACTATGATACGTGAAATTTGAAAAAGTTTTATAAGACAAGGGGTTAATCTTAAAAAATAATAATGTCAAGGTGTCGTTCGAAAATAAAATGGTAGCTAAATCAAAAATACGCGCAGGATAAAAAGAGTTTAATTTAAATATCATTCGAAGGTTCGTAAAACAAAAAATAGAAAAAAATTAGAAAAAAAAACAAAAAAAAAGCGAGAGTAATTAGGCTGATTTAATGCGCCATATTGTAACCGGGAGCAATTATCTCGCGAACGAATCAACATTAACACCACCGGATATCAACGTACCCCGCGGCAAACGTGTTTAATGCTCATATTTCTGTTTAACTTCTCAATTAACATAACCGCGCAGCTTCATTATTACCGCTACGGGCTGCCGCCGGTTGATACTCGTGAACCACGGTGAATGGAAAATACCAGTCTCGTTCACAAAAGGTCTCCCTTTCGTTTTAAATACGATTTCTTACTTCCACACGCACGTAAAAACTTTTAGAATTTTTTTTTTAACTCGCTATTTAAAAAAAATATTACAATTGATTTACATCGAAGATAGTTTTTTCGAAAGCGTTAAGCTCGTTTAAGCGTGCTGCGATCAAAAATCATTTCTTTTTTATTCGTTATTCGTCAATGATGATTTTCTTCGTGTTTTGTTTCGAATTCGATGTTCACAGGTTGTTCGAAAAATTGCATATTTCGTTGTTCCGAACTGGATGAGCTCAATCCGAATTCAAGTGCTGCATAGTAAAGACGTGTGCGATCTCTTCGGTTAGCCATCTCTTTATCAGTTAAGACATCGCAGATTTTTTCTCTCATACGATTTCTATCTCATCTTCGACATCTCTTATTATTTCTCTTAACTTATTTAATTAAACCTGTTACACAGAAGCTTAACCAGTTGAAAAATAATACAATCCATTATAGTTATCTCGGGTAAAAATTCGCTAACATTTTTTGATCCTTCGAACGTCTCAATAAATTTCTCGAACACAAGTATATTATAGATTTAAACGTTAAAATGAATTTTAAGGTAGTTTTAAGGTGTCTTCTAAGTACGTCTTGTTTTCTTTCTAAAAACCTTTCAAACTTTGAAGGAAAAAACTTATGCTCAAAGGAAAATACGTATTTCAATAATTTAAACGCACGACAAGATCCGTCGTCGTGGCCAATGACGATGCGTTTGACGTGGTACTTAATAGATCGTAAAGAGTTCTTGAATATCACGATAAACGTAACAACTCTTACCGACTCGGTGGATGCCCGGAGTCTTAATGTTTCGAGCGTGACCACTTTCGGAAATGGTTAAGTGATCGAGCACTGAGACATGCCCGACGATCTCTCAAAGAGAAACCCAAAGATCCTATTTTTTCATATCTTTCATACTTCCTTATATATTGTTGTTTAATTCTACATTAACTTCATACTCATATATATATTTCCCATATTTTTAATTTTTTTTTATTATTATAAAAATAGAAAAAATATTTCTGCAGAATAATAAAAGATTGGTACATTGGTATTATTGGTTTTGTTGAAATTTAAGATCACCACTTCTATTCGAATATTTTTGATCAATGATTTTTATTTATCTGATTGATCATTATTTACCACGAGATGGATGCAATTGTCAGTTTAAATTTCAATTCAATTATGTGCATTTTTTGCTACATTTCAGACTTGACAACCTAATAAAACAAGTATGTACCCTTTTAATATTAAGAATAAATAACAAAAATTTCAAGATGAATTTATCGTTGATTCTATTCGTGTTGAACTGTCACGTTACACTCATTGAAATCTCTTAAAAAGTTACTGAACGATAACTCACAAGTGTATATTTAAAATTGATTCGTGTTATAAATAATTATTAGAAAAATCGTATATAAAGAAACAAAATATTTTTTTGTCGTGTATAGAAAAGAGATAGTAGAAAGAACTTGAGAATTGAGTAGCGTATACGCGAAACGATGAGAAGGAAATGGAAGAGGGAGTGGTGGTAAAGCAGGGGTAAAGGAAAAAGGGGCGTAGAAAGGAGAATAGTGTCAGAACGAGAGAGCTGGCTGGTCCGGCATCGTCGATCGATTTTGTTTCCAGCAAAGAAACTGTAGCCGTTCTCTCCTAACTCCCCATAGCCACTCCTCTCTTTTCCCTCATAATACGTACCTTCCCCTACTTTTCTCCTTTCTCTGAACGTGCTTCACAAAGTTAGTGCCTTTCAACTACCCTTTACGAACACAGTGTTGCCGCGCATAGCTTTCTCTCTTTTTCTCTCTTTTTCTCTCTTTGTTTTTCATTTTTTTTACATTCTCAGATTTCAAACAGGAATACGACTGGAACTTCACAAATTTTCCAAACTTTTCAGATTTTATTATTAATATGCATCTACCTTTTCCTATCCTATCAAAAATAAAAAACCAAAGAAAATTTCTATTCGTTAAAAATAATTGGGACAACGATGTTTATACCTAGATAAACTTATTTTTTGTATCTATGTATTTAGAAAATGTATAACGACGATTAAGAATTTCTTTAGAAATTAACACGGAACGCGTTTTGGTTTAAAGTAACATCTCGTTCTATCGACAAACAACATTCGAGGTATCTGTCAATATGTATCTCAAGTAAATATTGCCATTTCCGATTGGTATACCTGACTAAACGTTTACATTGTATAGTTCGTATTATCGATCATTGGGCACTAACGAATGTAACGATACTGACATAAATCTTCTTGACTAGTTAGTCCGATAGTTACTTTGTTTTTTTTTTCCTTTCTATTTTTCTTCTTCGAATTTTTCGATCGGTAAATTGTTGATTTGACAATTTTAACATAACAAATCGAAACAACGTTAAAATTGTATTGTTTATTTTATTTTGCAGTCTCTTGTTATTCTTCAAAACGAAATTTATTGAGCATGGAATTTTTAAGAGTAAAAAGAGGAGATGGGAGAGGAAGAAGGAATAAGTAAGATAAAAAGAGAGGGAGAGAGATAAAGAAAGGAATCGACTTTTGAATCTTTCTGTACGAAAGAATACGTAGGTGTGGCTCGTGACACAAGACAGAACTAGCTCGTATTTTATTTCGAGTGTCAGGCCTCCTCTCGATTTCGAACTCCGCGTGAGAGCAAAACTTCTCTCTCTCTCTGTCTCTCTCTGTCTCTCTTTTTCTCTTTCTCTCTGTCCTCTAAAGACAAAAAGTAAGGAGTGGGTTGGGAAAGCTTTATTGGTTTCGTTCTTCATACCAAAGAGAAAAGGAAACTAGAAAGGTGCAAATGTCTCTGTTACTTATCGATATTTTCGAGGATACCAAATTGATGATTCGAAAGAACATTGATCTAAAATTACAATAAAATCTAATTTTCTTTTTTGTTTCTTCTTTAAAATACAAATTGTTTAACGATATTAGTACAATCTCGATTTCCAGAAAAGAAAGAAAGCGAAAAAAAAATATATATATATATAAGTCACTTCGTAAGATAAAATTTATGATCGGTCCGGAATAACTTCGAATGGGAACAGAAATGGCTGGTCGTTTTAAAAGAAGAGGAAAAGATCATTCTCGAAAACCACACCCCAAAAACCGATGGATTCGTCGGCGATACAAAGGAAGACGTCGTTAGGGAGGGATTGTGGCAGATATGACTCGAAGAAAATTTGTCGCGAGGTTTAGAGGGTTGCTTAGGATCTGATTTTAAATGTCTTCAACTAAGAAGAAATGAACAGACCCTTTCTAATGGCGCTGGTATAGAGACAGTTTCAAAAGTAATAACTCATTTCGTAAAAAAAAAGGACTAGAAATATTTCAAATTTATGACAATCTTAGATGGCTTACTAAAGAATAAAATAAGTTGTAAGGTAGTCCTATGTGATAATGGTTCCTTAATAAATATTTTAAACGAAGAAATTGTAGCTTTAGTTTTAAACATTAGATTGTCAAGTATGAAATTGAACAAAAAATGCACACAATTACATTGAAATTTGCTTCATTTCATACTTGAAAACCTAATACCTAGCTCTAAAATAGAAAAAGAAAAAAAACAAGAAGAAGAATAAAACATATCAATTAATAGAATAAATCGATGCACGCTTTTCCCTCGAATAGAAAGTAATTTAATTTAAATTAATTAAAAAGTAATCGCTAACAAAGAAAATGCATGTATGCATCTAAAACAAAACAAGTCATGTCGATTGATATTAAGTCTCTATTATAGACATTGAATAGAAAATTTTACTTACACCCGTTAGATCGTGTGACAGTGTAGTATGCGAGCGAATACGTGGGGATTGGTAGAGTGCGTTGAGTAGAAAGAGCAGAAAAGAGAG
This sequence comes from Mischocyttarus mexicanus, assembly GCA_023678845.1. Taxonomy (NCBI): domain Eukaryota; kingdom Metazoa; phylum Arthropoda; class Insecta; order Hymenoptera; family Vespidae; genus Mischocyttarus; species Mischocyttarus mexicanus. The sequence goes on along the minus strand of JACGTP010000033.1, from coordinate 1,138,349 downwards.
AAGGAGTAGTAGTAATAGTAGTAGTAGTAGTAGTAGTAGGGTAGCGATCGGAGTCCAGGCGATGGTTGCGTTCGAAAAAACCAGAAGAAGAGAGGGAGCAGAGAGGAAACAGTCAAAAGGAGGAGGAGCAGCACTAGCAGCACTAGCAGCACCAGCAGCAGCAGCAACAGCAGCAGCAGGTAAAGAGGGTTAGGGTTTTGTTAATGGAGGGGAGGATATCGGAGCGTGCGCGAGACGTTGGGTTTTCTCTTGGGTCGCGATGCATCGAGACGAGGTGTGCTGTTCAGTGCGCGCGCGGCACGTCTCATCGTGGTAGTATCTACCATGAGCGGAAATTTCGGCAACGTGCTACCCATTGTAATGCGTTCGAAAATAATCTTCGAGTGCGACATTGTCGTAGAGACGCACGCGCGCACAACGCAACAACCTCCCCTCGAGAACAACCGATCGTTTTCCTTTGATTTTTCTTAGGGAGCATAACCAAAACCACCCCCACCTTACCCCACCCCTTCGTCGTTAATACTACTACTACTACTACTACTGCTGCTACTATTACTACCACTAACTTTTTCCACTCAAACTTCCAACCCTCTTCTTTTTCTCTATCTCTCTGTGTATTTTTTTTCTTGTTTTTTCTTTTTTCTCTTCGCTCGTTTTTTCTTTCTTTCTTTCTTTCTCAAATAACACACACATACGCACGCATACGTTTGGATCAAATTTATTTTCTTCCTCCCTTTGAAGGCACGGTTGAGCTTCTTCGGCGTCTTTGGAGGGTGTTGAAGAAGAGGGAGAGGGTGGTGGAAGGAGGTTGAAGAGGGAGGGAGGGAGGGAGAAGGGGTACCGAGAGAGAGAAGGAGGGAGGGAGGCGCGGACACGACGGGAGTCCGGCCTAATTTCCAAGAGCACCGGGCCGCGTTAAGCCAAAGTGCCGCCTCTGCCCGTTCACGAGTTAGACTCTGACTTTTCCAACTAGGCTCCCCGTGGTATTTATTATTCCTAGTCTATCGTGATAGTAATGAACACTATTAACGCGAGTTTACACGTTTCGGTTGAGACCGATACGAAGGGACTCGATTTAGAGATGTATTCGAGGTTTATCTACTTTTAAAGGAACACTCCCGTCAAATCTTTCATACTTCGAAGCTGGGAGAATTCAACGAAACGGAGAAAAGGATTGTGTCAAGTGCGAGACAGGTGCTGAAGTTCGATCGAGTATAAGAATTCATCGTTGAAAGGTCAGAGAATATGCATTTTTATTATAGTAATTTGCATTGTTTAACGTTATACAAAATGGACAAGAATATACTTACATGTGTGTGTGTGTGTGTATGTGTGTTAGATAATTAATTAATTAATTTATAATAAATTGTAATATTTAAACTATTTATTCTTAAACGTCTTCTTGTATATAGAAGTTGATATTAAGAAAAAAAGAAATATCGAATGATGATAAATTTAATTCGTGTATATATCGTAATTATGAAATAATTCCTATGTGATAGATGTTACAAGTTTACTACAATAATGACAAATATCGAATGGTAGTTAGATTGTCGGCAATATTTCGATACGAAGAACGATATTATTACGTTCGTCTTTGTCTATGTTATTGATTTTTTTCGGTAAGGTGTGAACGCGTGTTTATAGTAATGTCGTACTCGAGGTAACCCCAGAATGGGATGGTCTCGACAACGAACGAGAATCACCGTGATTCTCTCTCACTCTCTCTTTCGCTCTTACACCTCTTCGTATACGTTTGTTTTACCAATTAAGAGGACACTTTCAAAGAGATGGGATAGTCGCTATCTAAACTCAGCCGGCCTACGTGTGTGCATAACGGTACGAAGAACGTTTTTTGGAATCGTGTCTGACAATGAGTATTCACTTTTTCCTTTTATTCTCTCTTTTTTCACTTTTTTATTCAATGAGAAAAAACATCGTCTCTCTCTCTCTTTTTCTCTCTATTTCTCTCTTTGTATTGTCTCTTGTTTGTTGGATATTTTAATTCGAAAATCCGTTTCAAATATTTGTTTATTTAATTTGAATTATTAACATTTTTATATCTTCTATTATACAATATTATTTTCATTTCGTTTATATCCTCGACTAAAATTGTCGTCCAGTCATTCGAAAAAACTTGTCCTCTATGTGTTTATATATATATTATTTTAAATTATATTATTTAATCGTGTATATAAAATAAAAGGATGATATATTTCGTCAAGAAATATGACACGGTTCTCACGTTTCGTTTAGAACGATGACATTAATTTGACAGAAATATGTGCCAATGTTTATCCGTTTAAAAGAAATAATATCATTTACGTATTTTACGTAAAAGATACGTTAGAATCAGCATCGGTTTTTTTCAATGGCATAGAGAATACTACTGGAATATAATAATGATTACAATTATGAGCGACGTAATGGCGCTCGCCTGTCAAGCTCCATAAAATCTGCTTATTATTTTGCTCATAAACACCTGCGTTCGCGAGCGAGCATGCATGGATGTATGTATGTGTACATATATATCCTTAATGTATTTCATACATCTTTGCTATTCGCCCTTTCCGGTGCTTTCCAGTGACTACCAACGAAAAAGGGGATTTGCGAGAAACAACCACGGCCATTATTTTTACCTAAATCCTTTTTTCTTTTATCTATCCTTAACTTTTCTTATTTTCATGAATATTTTTTGTTGTCCTCGCGAAAAGATTTTATTCACATGCGAATGAACGAAACTAGAACGAATAGTTATTATTAGTTTTCATGGGAATAAAACTAAATGCGCGATAAATAATATATATATAATCTCTTTTTTAGTCCCCTAAGCGAGATATAATTTTATTTCAATAATTATTTTCTCACAAAAATGAAGGATTTTACAATGATAAATGATCTTGAAGGAAGTTACAATGTAATTATTTTGAAATACCCATGCGTTTAATGACGTTTGGTTATATCTTCTGTCCATGGTTAAATTAGGAAACGTTGATCTAATTAAATGTTTTTTTGTTTACGAGACACAAGTGTCACGGGTGTGTAACGACAAGTGCATATGATTTACATTTAGTTTCTATGTTAATGTATATTTAAATATTTACGTATTTCTCTCTCGACACCATTATGATGGCCCTATCTTACAGATAAAATAATGATTTATAGCAAGTTATAACTTTGTCTACAAATTAGTTATGAATTAAGGGTAATATTTTGTCATTATTTGCTTGTATTGATAAATTCCTGGACGGCGAGTGACTTTTATGTCACTTATCCTGACTTAATATATATATGTATATCGTTGATTATTATAAACATGAAAATAATGGAAGTCATGAATCACAGGGCGTGTGCGACGGCGATTCTAAACACGTATAGCTCAACGAAGTAAATCTGTTAATCGTGGATTCTCATATTTAAGAATAAAACAATTATCTTAAAATACTTTTATCACATTTCCTATTAAATACGATTTTAACGAGAAAAATATTTACATTGAAAATCTTGACAATTCATTTTATTTCATTTTATTTTAATAATAATAATTTATTTAACGAGAAGCAATAAGAAAGTCAATCAAAGTAAGGAGATAATATAATCTCCATTTGAATCTAATGAAACATACAAAATTATTTCACCACGCACGTTTGAATAAATTTTGGTCGTTTTGTATGACACTTAAATTCTTACGCAATCCGATAAATAAATATATTAATTGGAAATGGTGAAACAGGAGAGAGAAATCGTGACTATTTGAAAATTTCAAGTTCGAAATGGAGTTAGAAACCGAAAATGGATAAAAATCTTCTTTGAAGTTTCGTCTTCATGAATATTCTTATCTACGTCATTATGGCACTTTCTCTCGATCGATGTCATAAAGAGTAAATCAGAAAGATCTCTGTTTGAATCTAAGAACACGAAGTTCGAATAATACAGCCAAGCGAAATTAGCGTTGGCGATGCTTATTAGTGGTGCGCTTTTATTACCAGTTGACGTCATCTCGCAAGGGTCTCATTTATCTCTGAAACCATTTTTTTTTTCTTTTCCTTTTACTTGTTTTTATCTTTTTCTTCTTGCTTTTCGCTTTAGGCGAGTTCATGCATGGTATAGTAGTGTACTACATACATTACTTACACATGAACGTATTATCAGCGAGCACGGCGAGCCAATAGATTTGGTCGAGCGAACGATGAAGTAAACGGGAATGCATAAAATCTTTATTGCCATCCGCAGAGCGGTAAATGATGTGCGGTTCGTGACGGAAATTATCTTTAATCGCCACACGCGAGTCTCCAAATGATAGAGAACTTGCTGATCAAGTTGCTTTCCTCAGACTTTTAAAACTTCCGATATCGTTCTGTTTTTCGAGGAAGGACGATATATTTCTTATTTTTTATTTCCATTTCTGGCTGTATGGAATTTTGTATTCGTGTAACATGGTAATCGTCAAATAGAGGTTCACAACTAAAGCTATTTATGTTGGTATCTAAATATATAGTTACATAATGCTACTCAATGAAAGAAAGCATCGTTTAGGTATATGAAGTTTATTCAATTGCATGCATGTATAATGTAATAACATATGTATATATAGTAATAACATAAGTTATTATATATATGTTACATACATATGTAGTATTCTAAATAAAACATATGCTATTATTATACATCATAATTTATCTTTAATGTCATAACAAATTCCAAATTTGTATTTTAGAAATAGGTATTAATAGAATTGGTGCGACATTAAAATAGAAGATAACGTTTAGTTGCTCTATATTTTAACGTTACGATTAGTGTTTATTCCCTTTGTATGTTTTCTCAAACACTAAAACATGAAATATAATTATGATATAATAGTGCACTTCGATACTAAGTGTAACTGCTCAATCTGTATCCGTGACATATCAACATCGTTCCCAATGTATTTACATACTTAAAGAAGTCTTTGCTATTGGCAATATATTTGTAGCTTCAATCTTCCATAGGGTCATTCGGCAGGATTTAAAGTCAATAATCTTGTTACAACTCACTACCGTTCACTTTTAAGAGAACAGTATACATAACTCCGCGGTAAGAGACACGATAAAGCTTAAGTGTCGGTTTGCACGGTAATTCCTTCGTCCGTAACCATTATGAACGGTCGTTATCACATTACCTATTGACCTTATGAACAGGTGAACGATGACCTTTTCTTTACGTTTCTAATGCAACAACTCTACAATTTCAAGGCCAATTTAAACGACAATTTTAATAGAATTTTCACTTTTTTTTATATATCTTACAAGATATATTGTATCTAATTAATATTATAAGTATACTTCTAACTAACATAGATATAATTTTTCATAATGGAATTTGATAGCTTATACACGACCATTTAAATTAATTAGATAAAATTAAATAAAAAACAAATTCTTAATACTACAAATAATTTGATACAATACCGATATTGTATATTTCGTTTTTGATATCAGAGAAATCGAAGGGTAAGCTGAAGATACAGTAATACCTATGTAGTAGAAGCCATGTTGAAATCCATGATGGCCGCCTTTTACGATCCATGTGGCGATGCCTCGCCCCATAGGATTTCTGCCAATGGCGTACGGGTGACAGTTTTTAGTACCGTCCCTTCCTACAACCTATTATTTCACTACTGGGATATACTCTTCCCCACTCTGACTTCCATGGTTTCTTTCACCACCTACTGTAAACCCCACCATTATACTGTAACTCACGGCGGCCATCATGGAATTTCTGCGTGCGCATACTCGACCGCTACTTCCAAGAGACTGTATTCTTATACAGGGTGAAATTATTGAATGGTGATTCTTTTTAAACTGTGACAACAATTTTTTCTAATATTACCAATTTTTGGTAACTATTCAGCATCTTATTAAAATAATATATAAATGGATAACTATAATTAATGTTGTAAATGCATTTTCATTGCTATAATTTGCAGATACTATTTTTATAGTTTCATTTGCATATACGTAGATACACGTATAACATTTATTTATTTTTATTATAGTAACTTGAAACAATGAAAACATATTGATCTATCAGATTAAAAAATTGGGTATTTATGTATGGAATGGAAGTACTGATTCTTCGCACTAGGTCGCGTTAGTGAAGTTTACTCAGTCGGTCAAAATTTTACTTCTTCCGGTTTTCTTTTAAAATTTTAGCAATACGATTTAGTGTACACTATTCGTCAATAAAGAAAATATTGAAATTCTTACAAATAATAATATTTGCGTTCACGTGCAACAATTTCTGATAATCAGTAATTTTCATATTGAATTCTATTTTTTTATAACAATATTTGCAGGTAGTATCTATTAACGATAAAATATTATCGCAGTTAAGATTGCGTGTAGAAATTTTCATAAAAACAAACGTCCATAGACGATGACGTTACTGGTCTTTAGAAATGTTTATTATAGATTCGTTTCTTATTACCCGTGTAGTTTGGATTATTTATCGGTTAAAAAGAAAAAAAAACAATTGTTAATAAAATATATTTAAAATTAACAAAGAGGTAAAGGTATTGCGAACGAATTGTAAGATTTTGTAAAAATATATTTTTAATCGTTAGAATAATTTTTAAAAAGTTATGATTTATTTTTGTAAATATTACGAAGAGAAAAATTGTCTTATGATGGTAAAGAAGGGATTATGGTGACACCATAATCGACTGTATGGGACTATCGTTTTATTCGGTTGGCATGGGACGTACTTAGAGAGCTTGCCACTACGTGCGCTAGTGTAAACGATCAGTTATTCTGATATACAGTCATTGTTCATTCAGGTTTTATTTTTGTAAAGAAACTTACGATCGTTTTTAATAGCTTTAACTAAAAATTACATCCTATTTATATCGAAATTACTTACATTGTTATCTATCAAAAATTATTTTGTGGATTTCATTGTAATTTCATTAAGTTCAATGCAAGAAAAAATAACAATAATGACAATATTTCAAGAATTCCAACCTACTTTACGTTTGAGTATTATCGACAAAACAAAATGGCGTGATGATGACCAGGTATTAAATTTAAATAATATTCACATATATCTCTACTTAATGGAATATTTCAAATGTTAAAATTATTTGAAAACATTCCATCGTAAGGTGTTTAAATTGTGATTGGAAATTATGGAATAAATAATTTCAAATATATTGAGAGACTGAATTAAACATATTAGTATAGTAGGTAGTCAAGTATGAAATAGAACAAATTTCAATTCAATTATGTGCATTTTTTACTCCATTTCATACTTGATAACCAAATATTATATAAAATAAACTTAAGTGTAGTATACATTTAAATATCTATTTATTATTATTTAATATATTTGAAATAATATTCTAATAAAATTACTTTAATTGTCTTTATTTTCTGAGATTATCAAACGTAGCATAAAACTATTGCTTTCTCCTTCTCTTTTTTCTTTCTTTCTATAAACCGCTAGGCAGCTATAGATGATACGCTATTGAAAGAGCCAACCAGGCAGTTGCGGCCATCGATTTGTGCTTTCCATGAACACGCATGCGCGAACGAATACTGGTTCCTCTTTCTCTTACCCCATTCTCTCTTTGTCCCGTTCTTTCTCGATATCCCCACCATATGAACCTTATCTTCTTTACTCTCCTACCAGTAAAACTCAGAAACTTGAACGCTACGAGGCAAGAGAGAGATAGAGGACACGTTATTCTTTTCCCTTAAAATTATTTCAACTGATTTTTGCAACTCTATCATATTTTATTTATATACTGAGAGTACGTTTTTCTCTATTATTTAGAATAAATAAAATAAGAGAGATAGAACAAGTTTCAGATGATCGGTTTATTTTCAGTGTACTATTAGAATTATATTTCTTAATTATGTTAACCGAACGACTGTCGGAATAAGCAGTCCCCCCACTGTCTGGCCAACAGTTCAAGGTGGAGGAGCCAGAAAAGTGGAAGGGCACTCTCTTGTCCTTGGGTTGAGAAATCGACCCAGAAGGCGAATGAACTGCATTACGTAGTCGACGGCATAGGATGCAGAAAGTAATGGGATAACTACTGCATTATAAGATCACATAGTGATATTCCAAGCATTATCATCTTGGCTAAAAATCAGGAACAAGTATAATTCTGGAGCTTCAAGTCTTCCGATAGGATAGGACAGGATTTCCGGAAAGTACAGTTGTTATTGGTATGAGGAATGCAATCAATATGAAACAAACAACATCCTGCTACAAAAAAGCAGCAGCTTCCAAAAAATCAAAATAGCAATAATGATAACCAATCTCCAAAAAATGGAGATGGCATATAAAGAAGAAGAATTATGTTAAAAAATCACGTTACAATAAATAATATCTTGATACTTAAAGTATTGAGAACCAAGAAAGAGAAATATAGTATTAAAAATATTTAATATTTTCGTTTCCAGCCAGTAATATATCAAAGTTGTTTAACCGAAAATCTCCTAAGCTTCCTTCTCAGTTTTATTTAATCCAACATGCAAGCCCTCTCATGCAGGTAATCCCAATGCCGGTGGCTGTAGGAGCATTCCATTATCTATCCATCTTTATTCACTACCCCTTGTATACTTATGTCGGAGAGTTAGGAGAATGTAGGAGGTTTGCTGGGAGGAAGAGAATGAGATGAACGAGGAGAGGAAGCAGAAGAAGTGGGAGGAATGAGAGGATCGGTGAGGAGAGAAAGAGAGAGAGAGGGGAAGAGTCTGGAGGGGTTGGTTTTATGTGCGCGCACAAATCTCCTCATCAGGCTCCCACAGGATCCACGAAGGCAGGACGGTATGTGTTAGAGGGCTGGAAATTGCTGGGTGTATTCCGGCATACGAGACGTGGGTTGAAACCGGGCACACAAATGAGCCAGCTTGATTCCAATTATTCAGTAAATTAAATACAGAGAGAGAGTTTGCCCTTTACGGGCGTTCCTCCAAGTTCCCAAAGTTGTTATTGTACACCAAGGTATAGCTTGAGAGGGGTAAGAGTGGACTCGATTTCAGGAGAACGAAAGGGTTCAAAGCATACCATGCTATTGTATTGTATCATTCTCGAGGGGTAAGCTACCGTTATCTACAGTTAATGTCTTTGGGGGTGACTACTTCCAAAACCACCTCTGGTAGTATCCTCGTAACATTCCCTCTCTCTCTCTCTCTCTCTACCTTCTACATCCTCTTTCTATCTTGTTCTCTTTCTCTTATTTGGCCACTCCCATGTATCGCACTGTTTCGTGTAAACCACCTGACTTGTTTCTTTGTGCTACTGAAATGTTATCGTTTCGATTCTATGCGCGTTGGTTATAAGTCTCCAAATAATTGTACATTTCGTACAATAATTTCTTTTGATATTTTATTATTATTATTATTATTATTCAGTTATATTACGTAATCATTCTGTTTACTTACTTTTATTTTCTCTCTTCCTCTGTTTTTGTAGACAAACATTTAACTAATATTAAAGAATACCATTAGTTGTTTCAAACTTCATACCAAACTCGTATTATTTTTTGTGTAAAATAAAAGATAGAGAGAAAGAGAAAGATAGAAAAAACGGATTGCAGCTAGTTTAGAGCTCGGACTTTTAGAGTTCAAACACGATTACGCGAAAGTTTCTCGGATCAGCGGCCGGCTGGTTTAATTCGTATTTTCTTCGGAGACTGCGCTTCCTTCCAGTTTTACGAGCGCGTATTTCTCCTATCCTACGGCTAGAGAACGAGCTGAATCTACCTCTCACCCCCTTCGCATCTTCGCTACTACTCCCCTATCGTACTTGGCAATTCCAGCAAATTTCCCGAATCTCTCCCTCGGAAAATATCGATTCCGCTTTCTCTCTCTCTCTCTCTCCCTCTCTTTCCTTTTTTTCTTTGTATACAGAAAATATGAAAGTTTGTGCAACCTACGATAAAACTGTATACATTTTCTCGATAAATCCTTAGCCCTATTTTTCTTTTATTCATTTCTTCTTGTATTCCTTCTATTTCATTCAAGGAAGTGTATCGTTAAAGGGATGAAAGTAGAACAAACCGGAGACGATAAAATAGAATCTAGGAAGAGAAAACGGTCGGCTGGACCTAGGGTTGTCTTTCTTATACATACCCTTGGTTAACACGAGGGTGGAACACGAGAAACGGAAAAGAAACGTTAGTGGCTCTTTTTGAAATTTATAATCCATGACGTTTCCGGCTAAAAAGAGTGTAGTAAGAAGAAGAAGAAGAAATAGAAGGAGAAAAATATCTACACAGATATCGAATAGTATGCAGTAGTAGTAGTATTTTTGAAGGGAAAAGGGCAAGGACAGGAAAGAAGGTGTCGTTGGCATGCAAGCGGGCAACCAAGCAAGCAAACGGGAGTGGCTTGCTGGGTGTCCTTCGAAAAGTGACCACCGAGATAACGATGAGGATGAAGAGAAGGAGGAGGAAGATGTGGTAGAGGGAGCATTTGCTGGGGACTTGCTCCTTTTCTCTGGAGGGTCTGGGCGATAAACACTCGGATTATCTGCATCCTCCTTGGACGTGGACGGTCGTGGATGGTCGTGGACGTCGTTCGCGGTGGTGCTCCTTAGGGACAGTCGTGAAATATCTTGCATTCCACGAACGAGGAGTCTCTCTTTCTTTTTAGAGAAAGAAAAAAAGATAGTAAGATAGTAACCAATACAAACAAACGTTATTTCCGATACACGTAAGCACCTCTGACACCTTCATATATTCGAAAGAATATTTCCAAGGGTGCCACGCTTATATACGCTCGTGACTGCCAGGTTGTTTTTTTTTTAACGTACACTTGGAAAACGTACCTAAGTGCGTTCGTTAGAATCCCATTTCTTTTTTAAAATACGTGTCGAGTCAGAGATAAGCCGACGATCGGGGTTACAACTAAACAGCTCTCCCCCTTCTCAACTCCAACCAACCCTCCTCGACCACTTGCTTATCAACTTACGATATTCTCTTTTTCTTCGTATTATTTATTTCCTTCTTTTTTTATTTGTATTTTATTCATTTTCTTTTCTTCGAAGCAACGACAGTCTTTTTCTCCGATCTCCGAGGGTTAAGAATTTTGATATAAATCTGACGTAAGTATCGATGATATTCGATTCAAGTTACGAGGGATGTTTATATTCGTTTTATATTTCTTCTTATAATTATTTCAAAGACAATTAATGTTAATTAGTATCTATTAAAATAAGATGAACATTAAAAGTTTTGGTAATATAGGATTTATCAATCTTAAATGAATTTTTGAAAGAAAATAAGCGTATGTTAAAATGTTGATTAGTGTATCCTTAGGAATAATTTAATTAGACGTATGTCACGTTTATATATATATTTTCTTTTTTATTTTCTTTTTTCTAGTTTTATCAAGAAAGTTATACTTCCAGATTTTTCAAATATTCCATCAACGTACGGAAGTCGTATATCACGAAAGAAGAACGTTCCTTCTCCGAAGGCTTTGAGCGTGCTTCGCATGCTACCGATATTCTTCTCCTCTTCTTCTTCTTCTTCTACTTTCGATCTTATTTCTTGACGAGTAGAAGAACGAAATGTTTTTCTCTAGCCCTTCTGGATCCAACCCTCCTTTTTTTCCGGTTTCCTCCTTTCGAAATAGTAATTCCTCTACGCAGTTGGTAAAACTATACTATTTTCTTGGAAAAACTGCCATAGGTTAGTTTCGTTATTCTTGGAATGGATTAAACAGATTTTTCTCGAAGAAGAAAAAAACAAAATATTAACAGAGAAAAAGAGAGAGAGAGGAAACTATATTTATTTATATAACACACGTATGACGTGTTTAGTTAAAATAATTAGAAGAACATTAAAACATCTTTAAGTTTGAAAACAAAATCAATCTACACAACGATTCCTCTGTTTAACTGTTTAGTCAAAGTACTACTAGATTCTCATCTTTTATTTCTTCGGAGAATTTAAAAATATCGATAACAGTCTTTGAATAACATCTTCTTAAAAAGTTAATTGACCGAATTAATCATTCGTTTAAAAGTTCAGTCAACTGGCGAGGTTTTTTTTTGTCAGGGGAGTGGAGTGAGGTTGGGTCGGGGTCGTTTTTTAAGGACAATTAAGTAGTTAACGATTGTCGATTTCTTCTTGAATTTCCTTCCTCTTCTTACTAAAGAAGGAACGTTGAAAGTTACTGCTTCCAGACGTTCCTTTCCAATTGATATATATTTCTAATTAAATGCGAGCTTCTCTCTCTCTCTCTCTCTCTCTTTCTTCGAGGTTGCTTTATGTCGATTATTACCAATGCCAAAGACCAAAGAAATGGAGTTATGTGGAAAGAGAACAAAAAAATAGAAAATAAGTAAGTCTATGAAAAAAGAATAAAGTTATCGTATCGAGATAAAGGACATGTTACGACTTTCGATTTATAACGTCTCGCGCGAAGGGATGATTGCTATCGTTGACGACGAGGATGAGTTACAAGTAGATTGGTAGAAAAACCCGATCGGAATGGTTAGAACGTTTTCAAGATTATCATCAGATGTTAGAACAGATGAAGACAAAAATCTTATCAAGGAACCTACCATCAAACTCATAGATCCATGATATTGATGGAATTTTTGTTAGGATTTGTCAAAATAAAAAATATCCGATAGAGGAATCATATATCGTAAAAAGAAAAAATTATTCTTTAAATACGTTTTTCTTTTTTCCAATCTTTTATTTTTATTTTTTTTTTCATTTTTTAAGACTAATAAAATGAAATTAGGTTGAGAATTATTTACGGGAAAATGGTAAGATATTTCGTAAGAAAAATCATCTAACAACCTCGACACGATTATTCTGGCATGATTTCAATATTTTTTCACGAGACAAAATTTAAGAGAATATATGATCTATTGGATAATTTAAAAAACGATTTACGTAATATTTTCATCCGTCGGTCGACGAAGAAAATGACGTTTAAGAGCTTAGCCTGACCAACGCATAATCGAAAAACAAGGATTTAATCGACGTAATCAATCGTTGTCTAACAATTAGCATTTCAATAAAAGTTAGTTCATTTGAAAGATATCTTATGCGAGATAACGTCAGGTTAATTAAAAAAAAAAAAATATCTGATAGAGAGGAATTGAATATCGTAAAAAGAGAAATCATTCTTTCATTATTTTTCCTTTTTTTCTTTTTTTTCCTTCTTCTCTCGTAGGAAAAGTGTAATTAGAAATCGTTCGTTGGAATTGTCTGCGTAATTATTATTAATCGAGTATTTGAATAATTATTTGTATAATAAACATCGACCGATACACCGTACACGAATAAAAAAAAAAAAGAAAAGAAAAATAAATAAATTTCAAATCACATTAAATCACAAACTATTTTCTTTTAATTTTACAAGATATGACGTCGGATATTACGAACAATAATTATGATCGTTCTTTGTGAACTAGCTTGAGGAATGAATCATTAAAATAATCTTGAGAATAAATGAAAGAATGATGCGAATACTTCTCTTTCAAGTGTCACGAATGTTCTATAACTGATCGACCATAATAGTCCACGCCATCGTGGATGATTCGTTTGCCCTTGGTCAACGCCGAAGAATCATTTTTAAATGCAGCCGTCCTCGGTTCCCTTTTTCCTTTTCTTTTTTGTTCCCTTTTGCTTTATCGCTCATAAAAAATAAAATAAAATCTCCTTTTCGTCAATGCTCCAATTTTTTTATGATTTTCTTTTTTTTTCCTTCCCCTATAGACGGTAGAGAAGAACATCAATAACCGGGACTAATTCGGAACGAAGGTCATGCGTTTGTAGCTGCCCTCCTTAAAAATCCTTCATCGCTTTTTCATTCAACTCTTATTCGGTATTGCGTTCACCTCGCGGATAGTCTACTTTTAGTTTTCGTTCTGTCACGACGTAGAAACTATCTACTCCGGGTGGTTTTTTTTCTTTCTTTGTTTTTCAATTTATTTTCAAAATATCTACGCGTTTTTCTACGATGTTTTCGCGAACTAGTACGAGGATCGTTCGATGTAACTCGCAACGTCCGTCGGATGGATGTGATTTGTTTCAACCGACGGTGACTTTGTCAACATATTTTCAAATCCATAACAAATTATTTCATTGCATAAGAAGATTTTTTCTATATAAAGAGTATTACATTACTTAGAAAGATTTTTAAATTCACGATCATTGTCTCGATTCCAATATTTATTTTATTTTTATTTTCTATCGTCATGTTATTTAAACGTAAAATTGTTGTAGAATTACTTTCAAATATTTTTCTATACTTTCCTTTTTAAAAATAATGCTTCAATAGGTTCGTTTTATGAATCTACTTAATCGTATAAATACACGTAGGACTGTGTCAAATAAATTTCATAAAATCTACAAAAATATATTTATAATAGATATTTATTAATAAAAATATACAACAATGTGTGTTCGGTATAACGTAAATGGAAACATAACGAATCAGGAAGTAAGTGAAAAGAACACGTATTCATTTTGCACAGTTATGCGTAAGTGCATTTACAAGATGTGTCCTTCGGTCATCCAGACAACGTATTTTGACTTTCTCGACTCCCATGTCATTAATAAACTTCACGCATTTAGTAGAATATTAATACGCTCGGTATATTATCGATGTTACGTTGCATTAGTGGTTAACAATGCCTTCGAGCATCCGCAAATTGCGCTTCCGTGTTAACTCTTATAGTACAACCTTCGCGAACTGACATACGCATCTACGTTGTTTATTGCTCGTCAAAAAGGGCACTAGTGTCGTCCTTGATTTATTGTTTTTACTTGTCCTGCAATATCTAATACGGCGATATTTCAATGCTAACGATCTTGCAAGATAACCACCGACCAATGTTGTTTTCTTCTTTCCGTTAAGATCACACCGATCAGTAGTATTTTTCTTCTTAACGTGACAACATCGTACATTTCTGTTCTATCTGGATATAATAGAATTTAAAATCATTTTCAATTAATATAATTACATTTTCTCATAACGTTTATTAATTAGGTATTTATTTATATGGAAATAATATAATCAAACATATGATTACATACGTAGAATTATTTGTTAGTGTCATAGTAATGTTGAAATATTTATAAACTATCTAATAAAAGTGAATAATTATTTACAGGGCTCCTCATGCGGCGAAGGAGAAGCGTCGCCATTGGTTCGCAATCTTTTCAACAGCTTATCAAAGGTAATCACAAAAATTTTGATAAACTTTGTTTCCCTCAACTACGAAAAGAATTTGAATAACTAGTTCGATCGAATATCTAAAATTACTCAAAAATAATTGTCGTTACTAATTCGCTAATTCACTTTTAACGACGGCGATGATAAATTTCTTCTTTTCTATGGAAAACACCACCTGGTCTTCTACACTTTTCTCTCATTCTCTTTCTACTAACCTCGAATGAAAGTCAGAACGTGTACGTGTATGCGCGAGTGTGTATTTTTTTTTTGTATAGCAGTCTCTCTTAATAATTATGTTATTTTCAACGTAATTTCTGTCTTACCTTCTTCAGCATAAGTTGTTGCAATAATCGTTTCGAATTATCTATTTTGAATGCTACTGAATTACTATAATTTTTTGTCAAGAGTTAGAAACTTCTTCGATATTTATCCATAAATTACAAATCACCTTGGACTCGTCGTTATTTTAAATTATCATCTCTTTTTTTCCTTGTCAAGGTTTTAGAAACGTTCAGCATTTATGAAACGTCTCACGTGAAAACGTTTAGCTTACACGTAAAAAAAAGTATAATAGATCGAAACGTGTCTAAGAAACATGATTAGATTCTTTTTATAAAATCTATTAAAAATTTTGTTTATTTAGTTAACCGAATAAGAAGTGTATCAACGACAAAGAAATATTCCAAAATACGAAGAAAGAAAACAAAAAATAAAACTAAAACGTTGATAATAAAAATATGGTATTAGATTTATTATTCATTTATAAGTCAGGTTTTTATTTATGTATGTATAGATATAAAATATAAATAAAAGATACGACAGATGTATTAATTAAATTAATGTACAAATTAATAAATAAATTTTTTTTTATAAGGAATCTGCTATTGCGTTAATTACGTTGAATAATTTGATAAAGTAACATCAATTTTTGCTAACGGTTTAGAATGGAGATTAAAATAAAAATAAAAATAAGAAGAAAAAAATGTTTAAGTATCCTTTGCAATTGGATTGTAATTTAATGCGTCTGTAGACTTTGTATACGTCGAGTTTAGTGGTTCGTAAAAGTACCGATATATACATAATTGATTATCCGTTAAATACGATCGACGATGAAAAATCTGTCTAATGAGAGGTACAGAGAGAGAGAGATGAAAAGAGAGAGATTCGATGATCGTCGAATCTGGATCGTTTACATATACATGTTTATGTAAAGTAGTATAAACGTATATAGGTGTACACTGTACATATATGTATTAATTACAGGCATAAGCAAGGATATAGATTGCTCATTGACGTCTAAGGGAAATCAATGAATGGTACGTTGATTACGGACCAACGATGTTGGCGGCTTTAATAAATTTACTCTAATGTCTTTTTTATTGT
The DNA here is from genome assembly GCA_023678845.1 of Mischocyttarus mexicanus. Taxonomy (NCBI): domain Eukaryota; kingdom Metazoa; phylum Arthropoda; class Insecta; order Hymenoptera; family Vespidae; genus Mischocyttarus; species Mischocyttarus mexicanus. Next base: position 1,121,778 of record JACGTP010000033.1, on the reverse strand, counting down.
CAACGTATTTCATGTTTATCGGAAGCGCTAGAGAGCGTACTTATTCGTGAAGTTCTATAATGTTCGACATAGAATCGTAAAGTTGTCGCGCGTGACGTCTATTTTCACAAGACTTATTCTCTTTCTCTTCCCTCATTCCCTCCTCTCTCTCTCTCTCTCTCTCTCTTTCTCTTTTTTTAATTTTGGATTATTTATTTACTATAATAATAATATTATACCGAACGTATACACAACTTGATTTCGTTTAAATAAACTCATAAGTATGAATTTAATCGTAATTTAATGCAACTCGCATTACATAGTGTTTTTTTTTCTTCTTTAAATGTAACGAGGAAGAATAAAGAAAATAGAAGTAAGCTAAGTTAATCTAACATAAGCGTGAACAGTAATACTATATAGTCAATAGGAAAATATATACGCATAAACGCGAAAACGGTCCGTTTAATATCGTCGAAGCAATTTTCAAAGTATCCTGACAAGTCGACGTTGGATTATTTATAGCCGGTCATATTATTTTCTTCTACCTTCTATCAACCCGCTTTCGTACACTACCCCGCACAATGTTCATTAAATTAATCCCAGCTTCTTCTTCTTCTTCTTCCGAAACTCTAAGCCCTCGTCCTATCGTATTAGCTATATCAAAGATTATTACGAAACTCGATATATATATATGTATTCTAGTTGCATTTTATACATGGATGAATTATTTTATTATCTGTTTCGTTCTTAAACAATACAGGGTAGAAAGAATCATCTTGAATGGAGTAGTAAACAAAAATCATTGAATGATATACTTATTTTTTATTAATATCAAAATGTACAATGGTAGTACACTTTAATATATCCAAATATGTATTCTATGTAGAATTTCATTAGTTTAATTTTATAAGTAAAAATGTGTGTTTTTTTTTTAATATACAATTTGAACTTTCAAGAATGTTGAACAATTTACGACCGATTTCAAAACGATTTTTGCTACCAGCCATATTTCCAAGGAAATTTCTAACAGTATACTCTATAATCAATCCAAGATGAATTTCATCTCATGGAGATCTCGAAACTTAATAATTGGAAATGTATCGAACGCGAGGAATCACGATCTGACTGTTGTAATAAATCAGCAAACTTGAAGCTCCGCGACACGCGAGTCGTAATATTTAAGTTAATGGCTCAGTATAATAAAGTTAATAGCTTTATGATAGCTATTCGAGGGACAAGCAGAACGGTGCATATGCCGTACCTGACTGCTAATGAATACGATCTGAATGAGTTTTTCACTTCTTTTTTTCCTTTTTTTTTTTGTTTTTTTTCTTTCTCTTCTCATCGGTTAATTTTTGAAAGAGTACAAACGACGTTATCGATATTTTTCTTAAAGCCTAATTTATATACGAAACATCGAATCTTTTATTCCAGGTAGCACCTTTACGAGAGAGTATCAATTATCAAAATATTGTTTACATTAATTAGTCTTATCGATCTCTCTCGTTGTAATTTATTCGATATTATTATCTCGATTAATCGATATGGTTCATTAGCTTTCATCACAAAGTCAAATTACTGTCAGATAATTTTCTTTGGTTTTGCATGTTGGATCGTTTTCCTCGACGAATTTAACATTGGTTTTTTTTTTTATACAAAGAAGACAGTGATAGATAGATAGATAGAAAGAGTATATTTTCCTTCATCTTTATCGCCTTATAAAACGAAGATCTTTCGCGAACAGGCGTAAATAATGGACCGTCGGCACTCGACACTCTCGAAACACTTTTGCCAATGTGCTGCTAAGGGACACAGCGCATATCATGCAAGACGCGGAACGAAATTGTATTTCGTTCTTTGTTTTTCCCTTTATCTTTTATTTTCTCTCTTCTTTTTCATACGTTTCGTACGTAAATAATCATACACGCGCTTGCATTTCATACGTTTCTCACCTTTAATGCAAGTTTTTTCTTTTAACTCGTTTTCGTACCTTTTCTCAAACGTTAAATTATTTTATTTACATTTATTCTTATTTCTTATATAAAAATATTATTTTTTGAAGCTAAATCTCTTTGTACTTTAATTAACCGTATTATTCGATAATTGATAAACAAAATTAAATAGCACAATTAATATTGAATTAATTAAATAATTCGTTGTTTCTAATCGTTGAAAAATATTCTCGGAGATGAGAAAGGAAAGTTGTATTTTTATTGTTTCAAATTCGATCATCTTTTTTAATTAGGTATAGTCGAACGGGTAAAGGTATCGGGTTGTGTTCGGATCGGCATCGTGCCTTTGGCAAACGATGGAAAGGAATTACGTTTTGTAAAGTAGAAAATTGGCGTGGGCGATATATCAAAGAGGGTAGAATATATGACGGCATTGTGAAACGTTGACTCTGCACGCGAAACTTTAAGAAGAAAGAAGAAGAGGATGGTTAAGACTATGTAGAAACAGAAAGAAAGAGAAAGAGAAGATGTCTGTGAGAGGGAGAGAGTTAAGGGGAAGGAGTAGAATACCGTGCAGAAAGGATATCAGACACAGTGGGATTTTATATGAGCCTCGGGATTCGAAATGAGGATTTACGATCGGGATCCTCCACGGTGAAAAAGAAACATTGTTTCAAATAAGACATCTTCCGTTGTATCCTTTCGAGCATCCTTTTCTCCGCACTCCGAAAGATCTCAAATGGGATAAAATCTAATCGAGAGGACGTTGAGAAAAAAATGGTAAAACGGAGAACTACAAAGTTGAAACAGATCAAAATACAGATCGTATCGGTAACATTATTCATTGAAATATCATTTGAAAATAAAACTAGCTTATCTAACTTTTGCCGACAAAAAATCGTCGCCGTAAACCTCAACAAGAATTCTGTGTGCTTCAGATGAAGATTTCTTTAGATTAAAGCAATGCAATAAAATTCCCCCGCAAAAACACTTTATTTGGTACAAAAATATACATTTTCAGAAGCAATAAATAAACACGTGGTTGACACTATAGTGAAAGACCATCATAGATTGAAATTGGAGGTTGCATACAGTACTTCTTTGCCGATGCATTACCATTTGAGAATTCCGTGTACGGAGTACTGCTAATGGCATTTTTTAACAAACAGGAAGAACTTATTCAAGGTCCTAATAGATTAGGAACGGGATAAATACGATCGGTTAGCGACGTCATTGGGTGCACCGTTAGATTAGAGCATAAGATGGCGCAGATGCATTAAAGGTGTCCTTGATGAGGAAAGTTTTCATTACGTTTTACCAATTTAAAATGAAAACAATTTATTCGTCTACCTTGTTCCATTCTCGTAGTTTCTTACCCTCTGGGAATCTTACTTCGTTGGCCTCACGCCCCCAATGCCATTTCTCTTTGTCTTTCTTTCTCTCTTTCTATCTTGCTTTCTCTTCAAGCACTAGCCTGCCTCCGTAGTCTCCACCCATCTACCACTACTACCAGTTATCTAACTGCTAGCACAGCAGCGGCCATGTTTTCTTCCCTGTACTTTGAGTTACGGGGTAGAAAATCGAAGTCGAAATTTCATTTCAATGCAAAAAGGGTTTCTTCTTGATCTTTAATACATTACCCAAATATATTCACACACACACACACATCTTTTACAATTTATCGTATAATATATTTACATCTCTCACTTTTTTCTTATATTTTTAATCATTCTCCATACACAATTATTACAATTTAATACACTTATTCTATTCGTTACTTGGAAATATCCGCAAAGTTGACGCAAGGAATATTTTATACTTCGTTAAATATAATTATTATTATTATTATTATTTTCTTTATTTTTATCTATTTTTATCTCAACAGGGGTGGTAAGAGGAAAAGAATAGAAAAGGGATGGATAGATAAAATTAGGTGAAATATTTTTTGGATTCCTGTTTTCCGTTCGGAAAGTGAAGCAAACAGCGTCGGCGCTCGACTCGTTCTCGGCATTTATTGATCCGGCCATGGAAAATACCGGAGGGGGTTGGCTTTAGAACATTCGAGGGGTAGTTGCAACCCCACGTCGCATCGACCTTACTTCCTATTGGCTAACAACTTGGCAAGATGGCTACCCGTAGCCACGTACAGGAAACGTGACGACTTCGTTCCAAGTCTTCCGAAGCTTTTCTTTCCTTTCCTTTCCTATCCTTTTTTCATTCTTCTTTTTTTCTTCTTTCTTCCTTTTTTCTTCTTCTTCTTCTTCTATTTCTTCTTTTATCCATCTTCTTCTCTATTCCATCGTGCAGCTCAAGAAACGAGCCCTATGGAACGAACGGTTGAAGGAACGAATCCACACCTCTGCAACCACCCTTCACCACCCCATCCCCCACCCCCCCCCCCCATTCCTCTCACCGTTCTCCACCCATCTTCTCTGTCCTCTTCTCCACTTTTTGCGAAATTTATTACAGCGATATATTCGCATCCATTAGATAGCTCACTTTTTTTCATCGTGCATCACCCGAATACTCCCACATAGACTTATTTTCTTTTCTTTTCTTTCTCTCTTTTTTTTTGTCTGTATCTCTCTCGAAGTGCATCCAACCATGTTACTCTTTGCTGAATTTTATGGATTTTTCGAACGTTCATCTCGAAATACGTGGACTGTCAGGAAATTTAATGAGATCGATTTTATTCAAACACAATTTCGAGAATACGTGGGTGCGATCTTATGTGCGTGTATGCGTACGTGTGGGTGTCTGTGTATTTGTTTGTTTTTTGAGATAGGAACGATTAACGGAATTTTGCATAGAAATTGAAATGAAATTTATCGATTTGTTATCTTTTAGTTATTTTGTAAAATAATGAATCATTTTCAAAGTAGATCATTCTGAATTTTAAATTAAAAAAAAAAATTGAAAAGTGGTAAAACGTTTATGATAAAAATAAATCGTCAAGGTAGATTTTTTCTTTACCGGATTATTATTTGTTTTAAAAGATCCAGGATATATTCGTAAGTTTCTTCGTGATACGTTGATTCTTTGGTAGGGGAAGGGCGGGAGGAGTTGTTCGTTCGTGTCTACCTGAACCTCGAGAGAACCTGTTTCTCCTTGATTATAGGTACATGAGTTCCTCCACCATCTTGAGAACCTTCTCAGAATCCCTCGATTCCATTTGTGATCGAAAAAGCAAATGTTTTTTTATTCCCTTTTTTACAACGCGTTACTTACTCCCGAATTCGAATAAGTTTGAATGATTAAGTAATTAATGGAGTGATAGTAAAAAAAATAAGCCAAATGTTTGACACAGAAAAAAAGAAAATAAACTTTAACTTGAACTGTTAATTGGCTCGATAATGAATTATGTAAAAAGTTCATGGAATAGGTATCATTCGTAGAAATCTCGAAAGGGTGAGTGAGTGAGTGTAAAAGAGAAAGAAAGAGAGAGACAGTATATGGAATAAACTTCGTCATAAACTGGTCGTCGTTGTCGTCATTGTCGTTGTCGGTCATAGGATAGTAGTGTAGGTTTTATACGCATGCATTCTTACCAACACCGATGTTCATTCCGCAATTATGTTCAGCGGACACCGCGATTAAAATCCAAGTATTAGCTTCTTAACGTGCACTTTTCTCAGTGGCCGTTAGCGTTTGACCCCACCTAATTCGTAGTACTCGCGATTGATGATGAACTACTACCGTGGTTCCGCGATTTATTTATCAATTATGAGCCTACCGGATCGTAACCAGTTCTCTTTACTCTTAACGAGCGTACGTTAACACGAACGCTTTCCTTCAACCGTTACTTCGTCTTATCGTCTCATTCCTCCCAATCCCCATCCTTCTCCTTCTTCTTCTTCTTCTTTCCCTCTATCACCTTATTCCGTTTCTTTCTTTTTATTTTTCACATACTCGATTGCTCTTCCAACTGTAAATTTGATTGAAAGATAGATATTGAGAGAGAGAGAGAGAGAGAGAGAGAGAGAGAGAGAGGTATGAAGATATTCTCTCACGATCGATGAAACGAATAAGCAAGGAAACAGTTATCTAGATTATCTAATTCCATTCCTGTAGAATGTTCGAGGTAGCAGGAGTTTATTATCGTTATGGTATTTCGGCGAATTAATTCGTTTCATTATTATTACGTTGAGAGTTTTGTTCTTTATTTCAACGATGAGATTCTTGAATTTCATTGATAAAGAATTCTCTACGAGAACTGATATTTTATTAATCGATGAATTTTAGTTGGTTTTTTAATTGATAAAATTTTGTTCAAGTATACAGTCTTTTAATTGTATTTATTTTAGGTTTTGTTAATTACTCGATTTAATTTGGAGAAAGATTTTGAAAAGATCTAAGTTGTATGTACAATAGTTTGAAATTTGATGTAAAATAGAAGAAGAAGAAGTGAAGGGTAGTCGAGGACGTTGGTTATTTTATATCTCGCAAATGTTGAAAAAGGTAAAAGGGTAGTGGAACGTGGATAGCAGTGGTTCTACTGCAAAAGGAACGAGAAAGGAGAAGAGGTTGAGATGGTTTGGCCTCCGGAGGTCGCGGTCGATACTGCGTCTCTCTACGAGAAAGGCAGTGTTGCCACTGAGTTTCCATGGAATTTTACACTTTCTCATCTAATGCGAAACTTCTTTTCTACAATCTTTTTTCTTTGTTTTAGATATTTTTTTTCTTTTTTACCAAAAACTGTAAACACTAATCGCATCTTTAGAAAATTTCGATACAAAGCAATATATATTTGTAATATTTTGTATAAACTATAGAAATTACGATATCATAGATTACACGTATATATTTTGTTTTTTACATTAAACTATACTTTTATTCTAACTTAAAACCGTACTCGCGTGTTAATCGAGAACAAATATGAAAAAATTTAATAATACGTTGCTAGAAGTAAATTTACTTACTCAAGTTGTATTATACATAAATTTTGTTATAATAATTTATAAAATAGATTTCACTTTTATAAGAATGTTATACGATAAAGGAAAAATATATCACCGTTGAAAAAAATTTCTAGAATAGAAATTTCCAAACGCAATCTTCTTCCGTGATCTATTTCTAAGAATATAGAGCAAACGGAAAGGGTTAGAAAAGAAGAATTCGTTCACAAAAGAATGTCGTAACTTTTGGTTCACATTCTGCTTCGATTAGTTCTCGAAGGATACTAAAAAGAAAAAAAAAAACTTATTGTTACGAATAACAGGATTGAAACGTTAGTTCTCCTTTTATAAGAAAGGGTTAAATTTTCTTCTGATTTCTATGTTTATTCTTCTTTGTCTTCTTTTTTTTTGTGTGTATTCAACGACCTTGGTGAAAACCATTCGAGATGTGAAACATCCACGGATGAAGGTTTATGAGAAGAACATAGTGCTTGAATGGAAAACGACACGTAGGAAAAGCTACAAACGTGATCCTTTTATAACGACAAATAAGATTTCATAGTTGCAACGTTTTGCATCCATCCAAAGAGGAAATGAAGAATGACGACATCTAAGATGTAACGGCTCGTTAACATTTATTTAGAAATTTAACCGTTTTTCTTTGATTTTTGTTCTTTTCAGCCTCTTCTTCCTGCAACCCCCTCAACCTCTCAACCCCTCAATCCCTCCCTTATCCAGCAAACACGTACCACACTTACTGCCACTTTTATTTTTCATTTCATTCGAACGTTAATCGTCCTAACAATATTTCTATAATCGTTTAAAACGAAAGTTATTTATTAAACGAACGTGATCACTTTAGAACAGTTTTATTTCTAAACTTTTAGAATACAAATAATATATCTGTCATAAAATCAAGATTAGGTACAATATATTACGTTTGTTTTGTTTTTTTTTTCTTTTTTGTTATTAGGTATACAAATAAGTTATCGCCGTTCAACAAAGTATGGCTTTATCATTAAATTATGGTTAAAATTGTCTCATGTAAAACGTCATATCGTAGGGTTTGACATCTCTCGACAACATAATCTTGGTATATTAGTAATTTTGTATCGATAACAGATATTTTTTTTCGCTCGAAAATGTCGAATTTTGAGCCGAATAAGCACCATTTGCGGGAACTTTTGATTAAATTATTTAATTTAAAGAAATCTGCATCTGATGAGCATCGATTGCTTGTAGAGGCATATGTCGAGGCTTTTTTTAAGTTAGAGAAGTTTTCATGAATGGTTTTTATAGTTCAAGAACAGAGACTGTAACGTCGAAGATAAAATACGTAACGGAAGGCTGAAAGTGTACGAATACGCAGAATTAGAAATATTATTGGTTGAAAATTCGTGCCAAACGCAAAAAAAACAGGCACTTATATTAGGAGTAACTCAGCAAGCAATTTTACATCATTTAAAATCATCAAATGCTTAATTTTTTAATAAGAACGGCGGAAATTTATTTGTACACCTAATATAAACGTGATATATAAAAGTAGTTCTATTGCAGATGATGAAATTGAAACGATTATTTGTTATTTGATTAAAATATTTATTTAAATTAGTAGACTTTCATGTGAAAATAGCCTTCATGTAGAGTTAAAAATACCCATGTTTAGGGTTAGAGTCTTGAAAATATTAAACATCGGTAAACGTTAGTTTGTTTTTTATTATGAACATAGTTCTCGTAAGAATACGTTCTTTCGTAGATGATCAAAACGAAACGACGTTTGTGTTTTAGTGATTGATAAAATTGATATTGAAATTTCGATTTGCTTGAAAAAAAAAGAAATAAAAAATGTGTAAAGGGTTTTAACTAAAAGAACGAGTTAAACGTAGCATCGAAGTTAGTTTTGAACTATTCGAAAAAGGAAATCCGTCGGTCGCGAGAGAGAAGAGCACGTGCTCTCGCTCGTTCACTCTCGATTTCATTGTGTTTTTATTGCGCCTCTTAAATTCGCATTTATGAGCTCTTATGTTCTCCCCCGCCTTTCTACCGTGTGGCTCTTCACCTTGCTGTTAGGTTCTACTGGACGACGTAACTCCAACACCGTCGACCGAATAATATGCACCGGGATCTGTTTTTTTTTTAACGTTCTGCTACATTATCCCTTCTTTTATTTTTTGTCTTCTAACTAATTCACAAATTTAAACGTTAATCGTCACTGTCGTTTTCTTAATACCGAAGTAATCCTTTAATGTGGTATTCCGATTCGTAAAACTTCACAGAAGTTTCTTATTCCCCTAATATACCAAACTTTATTAATAGTTTTGTTACAATTTGGATACTCTTATATGTGCTCATACATTTCATTAATTGCATTTGATTTTGTATTTGAATTTCATATAATGTTGAAATTGCAACCACTATCTAAAGGTTCATTTTTGACAATATCGTAAAGATTATATTGAATTAATTTAGTTTAAAATAACGTGGTGTGAAATAACTGATAAATTTATTCTTTTTTAATTTTTGCTTAGACCACTTTCATAATTATGGGCACTTATGTTACGTTGATTATCGTATTTGTTTATATTAAGTCTACCGGAAATTTCTGTCAGTCCATATAATAATGGACTAATTTTTCATTACCTTCGAAGTATCATGCTTATAATAAATAATTTTTAAAGAAAAAAACGGGGTAGAGTTCGGATGTGATAAATTTTCGAAAAAAAGAAAAGTAAAAATATATATTCGAATGGAGGGATTTGTCTTTAATTTCGATTTCTTGGAAACATCCAAGTAGTCGTTGTCGTCATAGTAGTAGCACGATCGCGATAAACATGTTAAATATCTTTATCGTTGTCTCGAAAGGATACCGCCTTGGGTTGGCAAGACTTTCGAAGAGTTTTAATTAACAATCATCATATTCTTTTGGCGGAACAAAACTCAAGAATGGAACGTGATCGTGGTCGAATAGATGAGAGAAACGGGAATTCGATGATCATCATTTCTACGATTGGTCAACTCCGAGACTTGGTTTCGTGATTTTAGGTCCAACCCACGACATCTTAATAGCTTGCCTTCTTCCTTCGGGATCGTATCATGGCCATTAGTTTATTTTTTTAATTTTTAAACTTCATCTTTATTCTCATTCTAGTTACGATAATCATTCATACTTTTAGACTACGCCCAATTCTAATCGATTCTTAATAAAATACTTTTAGTTTAAATATTTCTTCTTTATAAATGTGTTTAAACAACATTGACACGTGATAATAACATTCGAAGGTTCATTAAAATAATAAAATAATTATTTTTATTAAATGAAAGTAAGTTTGATTAAACGAAATTGTTTCTATGTTAGGCTCAAAACTTTTCAATTCACCCAAATGAGCATCCTTCATAAATATTCTCGCCTAATATTTAGGTAAATGTATGCAAAAAAAAACCTTCGGGATAATTACGTGACTTTTTTGTTTATTCAAGATTAGAATGAAAGATTTTGTATATGTGTATGTATACAGATGTGCATTTAGAAAGAGAAATTTCTTTAAACGTTCTCACGTCAGTCTAAAATGCGTTTAACGTTTATTAATTTATAGCAGATATCGAAAGAGCGTGCTGGTAGTTAGGCTCAAATAGAATGACCACCGTGGACTTAAATAACCCATACTTGGGTTTGTAAAGTTGTAATTTATCGTTGATCACTATTAACGAAAAACTCTGTCGGTATACAAAGTTCTAAAATCGGGAGGGGGGCCAATGAATTTATAGCTTTTAGAAATGAAATCATAAAATGTCCGTCGTACGCATACGAAGGACGCATAATTTTGAAATAGGACACTCGAGTTAGTAGTTCTTCTTTCGTTCGTATTTTATTTTGAAATTAGATGAATTTCAATGCTGACTTTTGAAATTTATCTTTAATTCGATTGTTAATTATTTCGTATATCGTTCGTTGTGATAGATATTTTGTGTCTTCTATCTTTTTTCAAAAAAGTCGTTTCGACATTATAGTTGGAATATTTGTTGTAAATTATTCTTCGAGTTAGACCATTTTTTTCAGGAACTTTTTTAACATGAATTTATTTTCGAAAGACGAACGAACGAACGAACGAACGAACGAACGAACGAACGAGCGAACGGTCGAAGAATAACGTCGACGAGTGATTAGAATATCGATAAATCCGACAAGGACATTTCGTGCATTTTAACCGAGTAATAATTTCTTTACGAATGATATTGTTTTTTTTTTAAGTTATCGTTGCATTGCTGAAAAAAAAAACGTAACGTTATCATCTACAACGTCATAATATATTTTAGATTTTTTTTTGTTAAAAGTTCTATTTGATGTTCGCGTTATTTTTATTCGTATCAAATGATCTATATTTTATTTATTAATTTTTAAATAACTCTAATATATGTTTGTAATAATTTTAAAAAATATACTCAAATATACTTAAATTATAAGATACATTGTTTCTTGAGCTAATACGTGATCATAAATTATAAAGAATACTTGCTATTCTCTTCAAAATATTTCGAATATTGTAAACAATTCTTATAAGAATTAAATTTTTTACGTAAAGCGAGTTGTTTTTTTTTAAACACCACGTTTTACGATGTAAGCTTTATATTTATATTGTATAGTTTAAGACGATCGTTAGACCGATCGCTCAACTTGCAATTCGTGTTCGTAAAAGGAAGACTCAAAACTCGATGTAATCTTTGTACCCATCCTAAGGATTCTTCTGAAGATACCAGAATCTCGAGACTCACTAACCAGATCTAGCGTAGTCGACAACAATAGCATCTGATTAAGGTTTATAACCATACCTGAGACCTTTGTTATGATAGAACAATCGAATTTCGTGCGGTTGTTCCTTTTCACAGTTTTTTTTAAGAAAAAAACCAATTTTCCGTAATCTTTATTTTTTAATTCCTTACTTTTTAATCTCATTTTTAATTTTTAAAATATAATTTATATTCTAAATATAGCATAATAATGTAAACAACCTATATGCAATATATTTATAAAAAAATTATATCGTAGATAATTAAATTAGATCGATCTCATCGATGAATGGATTTAATGAGAACAAAAATGAAGACTAACCGCGAGAACATTAAAATATTTGTAATTTAAATATGTACAAAATGTGTGTTGCATTGTTCTTTTTCTTCAAGAGTTAAGGTAAATATCCATGAGAACAATCTTGGTAAAAGCTTCCCATTATAAAATGTACATCGTAGAATAGCAGGCGTGTACCAGATAGTCGTTCTTTCTTGTCGTTGGTGCCATTAAAATACCGAGAAAGATTCCCTCCTTGAAAACCGATTTACTTGACTATTTTTATCCGTTTCCTTGGCATTTCCTCGAGTAAGTTTACGTATGCTCGACGAAAGGGTAGCTTGAAAGGACAATGGTACCATGGAGGTTGTTTCATCGATCGTTTCAAATGCGAATCGCAGTAAAATCCTGCTCGTCCTTTTTTCACGATTACAATTTCACTGTAAATTCTTTCGATAACATTACTCTTTCTTCTTATATTCCAATTTTTTTTTTAATGAAATTAAACAACATTTAAAGCTGATCAGTATTTTTTATGGCAAGTATTAATTTCCATTTTTAAATCATTAAAATTCATCAAACATTTATTCTTCTTCTTCTTCATGTGCCATCTCTTTTTGGAGGTTGGCTATCACAATTGCTATTTTGATTTTTTGGAGTAGGGTGTTTTTTGTTTCATATTGGTTGTATTCCTCATACCAGTAACAACTGTCCTTCCTGGAAATTGAAGATTTCGTTTGACTTCAATTAGAAAATATACATAATTTATATTTTGAACTTTAACAAAATATTATTTAGTTGATTTTTGTTGGAAGAGATTCCCTCAAATTTCTATCAGTTGGATAAAAAAAAAGAACATCATGGGGAAATTACAAGTAACGTTCTTCATTCGATTTTGTACGATAGCGATGATCGTAATTGCGACGGCAAGACGACGACGACTACGATGATGATGGCGATGATGATGATGATGATGATGACGACGATAATGATGATGATGACGATAATGATGATAGCAGGTAATGAAAGGTCTTGAGGATTGGTGTAGTAATACACCAAGAAAGGAGCTAGCTCGAGAAATACAACAGCGAATGATGTCCAAGCGGAGTTAAACGTTTCCGAGAGACAACAAAGGAGTTCGATTTCTGAGGGAGCATTGTTTTTATATTTACAGGATAGAGCCTTTAAAACGAAGAAACGGGCTTAACAAAAAAGGCGTCTCTAGTGTCTCAATTAGTTTTCTCTCTTAACCAACGTTCATCTCGTCTTCATCCGAGTTAAACCCACCCGTCGATTTGTTTTACGCGTTGCCCATTATTTCCTTTACCTTTTAAGAAAATACTCGGAAGATACTATATCCCTTTCCCTTGGTTTCCCTGATTTGTTTCTTCTTTTCTTTTAAAAAATAACTCACGTAAAAATCTATCCTGGACCAATTCGTTTACCTGCTTATCCTGAAAATTTTATGTCTATTTTGAAGAATTGGAGAACTATTCTCGCGTTGTAAATTATTCTGTCATAAATAATCTCGTATAATAAGAAAAGCAGTTTCTTTTCTTCTTAACATAGTAGTGAAAGTTTTTTTTAGTCTACGTATATGATCGGTTGGAAGATAAACAACAATAAAAATAAAAAAGGTACAGAAATAAATGAATGGAGATCTATGGGTGTAGAGAGAAGGAAGGAAAAAGAGAAAATTGGAGGAAAAGAAAAGAGGAAGATGAAGAAGAAGAAGAAGGAGAAGAAAAAAGGAGAAGAAGGAGAATAAGAATAGGAAGAAGAATATAGGAAGGAGAAATTCGCATAGGATCTGTCATCGAAAGACGAGAGCCGGCATTTTACAAAGTATAAGACCAAAGAATATTGCCTGCAGGTGCTATACGGAAGGCAGTCCGCAGGTAGATACGGTGGCCGCCTGATTGGCTTGGGCTCGCTCGGGGTACCATCCTACGGTTTTGCGACGGTGCTGTAGGAGGCAAATAGAGGCGGTCGTTGTTACGTGTCGTTCGCAACACAACTCGTCTTGAGGCGCCTTGTTCTGCTACCTTTGCTTTAAGGTATAGTTAATGTGTTTGGATGTGTATGTGTATTTGCGCATCTACGTGTGTGTGTATCTGTGTGTGTGTCGAAAGAAACAGAAAGAAAGAGAAGGATGAATATAACCAAGGGAGTCTAGTAAATCCTGTTGAACGTTCTAGCTCCGAGACTCTCGTCTCTTTTCGCATAGTCCAAGCAAGCATAGTCCGAGAGAGCCAAGCTTTGGCAGAAAGTTAACCGAGGTATGTTTCTTGGTCGAGCCGCCAACGTGTATTTCTGTTCCGTTCACCAGTCCGTTTAGTACTCCTCCGAGCGAATCGTCGACGACACCACGCGACGCTTACTTCTATTTCTTCTCATTGCCACTCTGGTCTTAGTTCGGATCAGAAGTTATCTATGTTGTTCTTTCGCAATAGTGTCGTGAATTGTTCGCCTAGTGAAACGTAATCTTACTTTAACACCTATTTACTGATTATATACGGAAATATAAGTTCCTTCGAGAGAGCTCACCTCTTTCATACGATTTTATATTTCTTTACTTGTTCTCCTTTTTATTTTTTATTTTTTTTTTTATTTGTTTTCTTTTGTATGAATACTATAAAAAGAAAAGAACAAACGAAGGACAACGTAACTAAAAATTGAACCCGGCAAAACGCGAAATGGTTATTAAATTCGAGCGTGATATCAACAAACCCGATGTCCCTAGCGGCAGTGCCATTCGTTGAAGGAGATTACAAGTTCCATCGGGTGGTGTTCCAGTTGTACCCGAATACTGGACCGACATGGACTAATTTGGATAATAACGACAATCTTTCTAATGGAAAAGGGAGACATCCTCAATTGTCTCCGGTCATCTTATACTACTTCTTATCATCTTATCGGGAATCCTTAAGACGCAACGCTACTACACCAGTTAGACAGGGTGCCGTTGCGCAGCGACCTCTACGTTCACCTCATCTTCCTTTTCTTCGTAGCCGCAAGGTGAGTCTTTCTTTTATTTTTTTGTATTCTTTTATATACGTTTTTAGGATACGTTTATAGGATAATTCTATTATACGTTTATATACGTTTATAGGATAATTCTAAAGAGACTTTGTTTTATATATTAACCCTTATCGGTCGTAAGTCACCTCTCACGTGACAACG
>JACGTP010000033.1:1027636-1106304 GCA_023678845.1 Mischocyttarus mexicanus | reverse complement strand
CGTTGTCACGTGAGAGGTGACTTACGACCGATAAGGGTTAATATGTATATATATATATAATAATGAAATATTTTATACATATAGAGGTATTTTTGTATATACTTTTATATGGACACGATGTTAAAACTGAATTCGTCCTACTCAACATACTTTTCTTTTTGACGATTTCCAAATGGACCCTATCGGAAATTTGCTCGACTTACTTTTATACGAATTTTATTGTCTCCCGCGAAGGGATAAGATCTTCTTCACGTTCGTGTATTCTTTTAACACGGTCATTGATTTGTCACCTATTGTCAACTCGAACTGATTTGTACAAAAATGTTTATGATACTTTTAGTTTTAGCGACGGATGAGATTTTTTTCGTTGAATTTTTGACTTTTTCTTTTTCATTCTTTAGACGAATTCGACAATTGTAACCAATCGTAAACTCGTAAAATTTGGATCTTGTGAAAAGTACGAATGATTATTATACAAAAACACATATAAATAAAAATCATTAGATGATTGAAATCAAATTACTCGAATAAAAAAGAAACAGAAATAAAAAACAATTTTAGGGTAGGGAAAATTTTGTAATTCAAAATAAGATTTGAGAAACTCTATATCCTAGCTTTAGAAATAGATGCATAATAGATACGGAAGGATGTTTTTAAAATTCATGTCACGAGGAAGATAGGATGATTAGGCGTACGAGATATGGGATACGATGAGGATGATTTGGGGGTGGTTCGTAGAAACTATCAACGGTGTACAGTTCGTTTGGTTTCTCCCTCGTTTTACGAGCTACCTATGGCGTTGGCATGTTCAGCATTATTTTGTTCTTCCCTAGTAGAATATACATACCAACCCTGGTGTTGTTGTTCTTCATCTCTCTTTTCCCCACTCATCTTCTTTTTCCTTGTTTTTTTATTCATCTGTTTCAACGAGGATAATTGTAATGTTTCCTTTTAGCATACATATGTACACTGCAAAACGTTCGTCGCATTTAGCCGTTCAATTTGTTACGAATATTTTTTTTTTTGAAACGACAATTTTCCATACGAGTGTTCTATGCCCTGAACTATCCGCATCCGGACTATCCCATAACGTGCGGTATATTTCGTTTCTATTTTTATCATTGAATATTTTCCATCTCTTTTTCTCTCTCTCTCTCTCACTCTTTATCCGTATCTTTAAAAAAGAAGGAAGGAAAGAAAAATGAAAAGAGAAATTTAAAATTGGAAAGAATTTTACTCGATACGAGTAGATACTTACATATCCTGTATCCATGATAATTTATCGTAAGTATATAGTCGATCGCGTGTGTGTGTGTGTGTGTGTAAAGGATAGTAGGATATACTTTGAGATAAAGAGAGAGAAAGAGGAAAGAAGAGAATCAGCCTTAGCCGAGTGCAGGGATAAAGATGCAAAAGTGGCGGCGTAGCAACGCGGACTAAATAAAATTCAGAATTTATGGAAAACGAGGGAGAGAAAGAGAAAGGGTGCCGTTATTTGTGGTGATGGTGGTGGCAGTAGGAGGGGGAAGAGGAGGAGGAGGAGGAAGAGGAGAAGTGGTGGATGTAGGAACGAGAAGAGAGAACCTTGGTAATGGGCGGATTGGGTGTACTCGCCAGAACCGGAGGAGCTTCCCAATGAATTTGAATAAAAATGGGTTGGAAATGGAGGCGTGGTGGGTTCAGAGTGTAAGACGAAGAGATGTTGCTTCATGTTACGTGAGTATCTGTCTTTCTCTTTCTTATTTTCTACTGGTTTCTTTGTGCGCGTGCGATGAAGAGAAAGAAAGAAAGAAAGAAGGAAAGAAGGAAGGAAGAAAGGGAGATAGAAGACTAATATTCCGGGGGTGGTCGAACGGGTAGGCGGTTATGGCGCGTTGCGTTTCTGCTCGCATGAGAAAAATGGATACTCCGATGTCCGTGTGTATGCACCGTCGCCATATATGAACGACGTCCGTCCAACAGACGTACTTTTTTACGATGTGACCTTTATGTCGTCGCATTTTGCAGTACGAATTGTCAAGCCGAACCTTTTAGTTTCTTCGACTTAATCATACGACCTGTAAGGTACCTACACGCGTTGATTATTATTAGGACGAGGAAGGGATTAAGGGATGTAAATTATCCTTACTATATTAACCGTTTGAGTCCCAGGGAACTGAAATCAAAAAACACTGTCGAAAAATCTCAAACATTGCAACCGTGCTTTCTCTAAATGAGTACCAAAAAACCCAAGTAGCGCGATGACGTTTGGTTTATTTTATATCGATGAATCTTAATCGGGGAAATAGCGGTTCCTAAATGTTTAGGGTTGCGTCAAGATGACAATGAAATACAAATGTTTATTTTGTAATATGTTATTACATTATTATAGTATTATTCTATGTATTGTAAAGTATACTATTTACATTAAAAAGAGTTACTTAAATGTTACTTAAATAAACATTTTAAGATTTAATCGTATCTAAACGCGCTACCTTTTTCACACTTTTTTGATTATTGTTAGAGTGAAAAAGGGATTATGGGATGTAAACTATCTCAACTGTATTATCTGCTTCAAATATTTTTCTTTCATTTCTTACGTTCTTCTAAAATATTATAAAAACCAACTTGAAAGTCCTATCGTATCTAATCGTGTTACCTTTTTCACACATTTTGGTTATTGTTAGGTGGGAGAACGTCTTAAGAGATATAAACTATCTTTACTTATATTATCTTCTTCAATTATGTTTTCTAGATTTCCAATATTTTTCTAAGATTATTAAAACCAACATATTAAAATTGTATGGTACCTAATTATGCTACCTTTTTCTATTTCACACGTTTTGATTATTGTTAGAATGAAGAGAAAACCAAGTGATTGTAATATTTCTTTACTATCTTACGAACTACAAATATATTTCGAAGATATATTATATTTATTTGACATTAATGAGGATCAACATTGAAAAATCATTCATATCTAATTGATTTAACTTTTTCGTACCTCGTTATTCATTTATCTCGAATATAATCTTTCTCATATAAATTCCACACACTTGATTAATATTCGTTACACAGTGTGTATATAAAATGTTGTCGAAATAGGTACACGGTCCGTAAATTGTACCAACCTCATACGAGTTATTTCGGTCATCATTGGTGTCTTATGTTACACAGTATACACATAGAGATACGTATCTATGTATACACATTACATATATATATATGTTTTGAAAGAGTACTCCGTAAAGGATGAAACGGACGATAGAGTGTAAAACATAGGAAAAACAGAGATAGTAAATCGAATATATTCAAGATATAATAGAAGCTAAGAGAAACACAAGAAGAGTTGCTCTCCCGCCAAGCTGGCCGGTACGACACGATGGTCGAGAAGATGCTGAGGTGGAAGGAGAAAATACAGGAGACGTTTGTAGTGGGATTTTGGATGGGGGAGTGAAGGGAGAGAGGGGCGTTGGGTGAATAGCAGAGAGTGGTAGAGAGGAAAGGTTCGGTGGATGGAGAGAATATGGCTGCAACATCAAGTATCAACAATATTGCCCCTGGCTCCGAGGCTTTTGACACGTAAAAAATAAGACGAGGACCGGCGGTATCCGGCAGGCTCTTTCTAAGCGGTCTTCTCTCTCTCTCTCTCTCTCTCTCTCTCTCTCTCTCTCTCTCTCACTCTCTCTCTTTCTATCTTTATCTCTTTCTCTCTCTTTTTCTCGAGGCTGCAGAAAGGCAGCATGGAATTCAAGATGGCTGTCTCGGATTGCCGGGTATGCGTGGGCCGTTCCTTCGTCTCCACCGTATCGTTGTCTCGAATCTCGTGGCCACGTGTGCGCCCTGTCACGATACTTGGCTGCCATTGCTTAAAACTCCCATCGTGCCAGCCTCTATCCTTTTTTTTTTGTTTGATTATTACAAGCCTGTTTTGGTTTTTTTCGTTTTATCAGTCTTCTTTTATTTTTCTCTTTCTCTGAACTTTTCGATTCGGTATTGCAATCGATTAGATTTGTATGTTTTTTATTTTTCTTTTTATTTTAATATCATGTCTTTTGTTTTTGTTATATTTAATATGTTTTCTTTTTATATATATGATAGAAAGATTATATAGTTTGAATATTATTTTAGTTTTGATTATGTTCTTGATATCAATGATATTCTTTTGATATTTATGGATTAATATTACAATAAATAAAGAATTTAGGCTAATTGTAGATATTTTTCACGTGTTTTGTTTCTTTCTTTTTAAATTCTTACGGTATCCACGAAATCGTGGTAGAAGTAGTAATGCAGATAAAAAAATATACTGTTTATCGTATAAATATTAGGTGTACAAATAAGTTCTCGCCGTTGTTATTAAAAAATTAGGCATTTAATGACTTTAACCGATATAAAATTGCTTGCTGAGTTACTCCTAATGTAAGTGCAAGTTTTTCTTGCGTTTGACACGAATCTTCAACCAATAATGCTTTCAATTCCGCATATTCGTACACTTTCGGTCTTCTGTTACGTACTTTGTCTTCAACGTCAAAGTCACCGTTCTTGAACTGCAAAATCCATCCATAACAATATCTTTCACTTAAGAAAACCTCGACATATACTTTTACAAGCAATCGATGCGCATTAGCTGCAAATTTCTTCAAATTAAAAAATTTAATCAAAAGTTCCCGCAAATGACGCTTATTTGTCTCCAAACTCGACATTTTCGAACGAAATAAAATATCTGATACTGATACAAAATCATTATTATGTCAAGATTATGTTTTCGAGAGATATCCAACCCTACAATATGACATTTTACATCAGACAATTTTAACCATAAGTTAAATATAAAGCCATATTTTGTTAGACGGCGGAAACTTATTTGTACACCCAATATTATTTTTTGTTGTGGGTCTTACGTATATTCGATCGAAATCTTTCGTCGAAACGATGTTACGATAAGTAGAAGAGATTTTTATGTAAAGATTTGTCCACCCTTAATCCATTGTCCTATAAAACTTTTGCAAATTTCACGTGCTATAGTAAACAAGAAAATACATTGATCGCTGTGCTATTCAACTGTTTTTGCAATTACGTGTACTATATGTTCTTTGCCACAAGTAAGACTCGATAATGGCACAAATTCTTTACCACGAATCAGAGTCGTGGTTATAGGACAAGGGGTTAAGAAGTAACTTTAGGCAAGAAAAGAAAATCGATAATATCACTGCGAACTAAGCTTACGGATCCATTAAACTGTTGGCAGTTAGCGCTGGTAAAGATGTGATATATGAAGTGGGATAAGATTTTTTTCGGTTATCGTCCAATTTAATCAGCCAGCCGCATGTGTAGACGTAAGTAATATTCATAATTTACGTAGCGTAATGTCGTAAAACGATCCTCAAGCCGGTCTCAAACGATCTCAACGTTAGTCGGATTTTATCCAGCCGTCTTCTCTTCTCTGGGCAATACTGCCAGCTTAGAAAAACAGGAGGAGAACGTAAACACAAAAAAAAAGAAGAAGAAGAAAAAGAAAAACCCTCTTTATTACTAATCTCAACTCGATCATTTTTTTTTTTTTTTTATTATTATTCTTATATTCCTCGGCGTTGAGAAAGTAAGACAACATTTTGAAAAGCATTTACTATGATCTTTTTTTTTGTGCAATCTTTAGGAGATTCTTTTGTTTAGAAAATACCAAAATCTTAAAACCCCATTTCTTTCTTACACTATTTTTTCCCCTGACCTTCGAAGAATATACTCTGAAAATTCTATAAGAAAAAAAGAACAAATATGACTTTATTTTCGGTCAAAGAAAAAAGAATTAAGGTTTACAAACATCATAATGCAGATCCTTTCGAAGATGGACCCTACCACGTGAATACAATACGAACCCAGAATAGATCTCTATTCTTACCTTTCGTCGAAATACTCGGACGTGGAGAAAAAAAAAAGGAAATCGAAAGAGTACGAGGGGAAAAAAATCTAAAAGGACTTCTATTATTATATTTTCGTTAAAAAAAACCATCTGAAAGGATTTTTTTTATCCTACTTTTATTCATAAAAAATATCTCAAGGCGATACCCAAATTAACACTACGATAAAAATATATCAGATATTATTCGTAGTCGTCGTGTCCTTTTTCGCGTGTCACTTTAAAATTCTTTTGTAAAAGTTTCAACGTAACATAGGCATAGTCAAACATATGCTTTCAATTTGCAACGATTATTTGTCCTACAAGAATAGACTTCTATATCAACTTCCTATGTTTAGGATCGCGAGCATACCGTATAAAAGTCGGCAGCCATCCTTCCGGTGATATCTAAACATTGCAGTTTATATACGGCGACGAGTTTACGTTAATTGCTCGTTATCCACACCCCTTTCGTAGTTCAGATTTTCTTCTAAAACATTTCATATGGGATATCTACAAATACCTATATATATTTAATTATTATTATGCATATATTTATTTATTTATTTATTTACATTTGTAATTAATATAATATTTATATAAATAAATATATTAGGTGTTGGAATTAATTCGTAGCATTTGATGAGAGATAGCGTGGTTATTACAGTATTTTGTATTTACCTCCAGAAACGAATTTATCGTAAATCAGCTGTTATTAGGTGTTTTTTTACAACACATCTTATTTTTCAAAACGGCCGGAATGGAGCAAAAGACACGATAAAGTTATTTTACTGCACGACAATGCTCGACTTTACGTGGCGAAACGCAAGTGAAAACATACCTGGAAACATTGAAATGGGAATCTTAACCCACCCGCTGTATTCTCCGGATATTGCCCCTTCGGATTACCACCTGTTTCGATCAATGGCTCATGGGTTATCAGGGGAAAAATTAACATCTTATGAGGATTGGCAAAATTCGATCGATTCATGGATTGCCTCCAAGGACGAATAGTTTTTTCAAAGGGGTATTCGACAGTTACCTGAAAAATGGGAAAAAGTAGTGGCAAGCAATGGGCAGTATTTTCAATAATGTAATTTTTCGTTATTTTGTTAAAAAACGCTACGAATTAATTCCAACACCTAATATATATTAGGGTGTCAAGTATAAACTGGAGCAAATTTTAATTTAATTATGTGCATTTTTTGCTCCATTTTGTACTTGACAACCTAATATATTATTATTATTATATTTTATTTATTTATTTATTTATTTATTTATTTATTTATTTATTTATTTATTTATATATATATATTGAGTCCTTTAAGTTACTTCATTATTTTTCAGTATAAAATACCGTTATTAATTTTTTCAAAATAATTTTCCTTAATGGATTTGGATTGTTATATTTAGCTAATGCAATCACCGTTTATCAAAGTAAAATGTCAGAAATTGATATAGCCGTTAATATATCTCTCTATAAGAAAAATAACTTCTCATCTTCTTAGTGGAACCAACCCTCTTTTATTTATATCCTTTTCGACACCCCTACTGTTTACATGCTATCATACGTATAAGTAATAGGAATGAATGAAAAAAAAAGGTTTGATCCTTTTACCCAGCGTTCTTCTTTACCGACTCTCAATTGAACTTTCTTCTTTATCAATGACCACTATTGACTTTCTACGTATTTTGTAAGGTGGCGCCACAATAGAGCGGAGGGCAATGTTTCCATTTAAATGCTCTTTAAAAAGGGCTACGACGGAGGAATAAATTCTATCGTAAAATAAAATATATCATCCAATAAAAATGTTGATTATTGTATCAACGTTTGTATTATTCTATTTGTATTATTAGATTTGTATCGTTTGATATGAATATTTTTGATGAAATTAAAATCGATAAGTTTAGTGAACTCGTAAAAAAAAAAATTAGATTTCCATAAAAGGATGCAAATAATTTTATTTATTCCTATTAATTTTTTTGATGTTAAACATTTATGTAAAACGAAAATAGTTATTTTCTTACAAATGTAAAAGAAAGAAAAAGGGAGAAAAAAAATAAGGGACATTTTAAGATCAAGATGGTTCTTCAATAGCACGAGTGACGGGTAAGAGGGAATGGTGGAATATAAAAGCAAAAAGAGAAATGTTGAAAGTTTAGGGTAAAGACAAATGTATAAAAAGAAACAGAGAAAAGCAAGAATACAAAGAAGTAACGAAATACGTAGAAGTTAAACTACCAGTCAGTCGTTCATTAAGCTGAATTGTCTTTTCAGGAAGATGGGCTTCCTTAATTATTCGACCCTTTCAGCAACTCTACTTCTTCTTCTTCTTCTTCTTCAAACGTTGCTTTAAATATTTTTCCTACGAGTTGCAATCTTCCTAATGCATAAGACAACTTTATAAAAGATAAACATTATCAAAATGTTGCCAACAAAATATGACACCAAATGTTACGTTGAGATGTTTCCAAATTGAATTACTTTGATAAATTAAATATAAAAATATCGTTAAATATAACATTTAATTGTTAACGTGCATAGATTTAATAATTAACGTGAATATTAAACAATAATATAATACCTAACAAACTATAAAATGAGTGAAAAAAAAACATTAGGATAACAATAAGAATAAAATCTTCATAGTTGATTTCATTGAGAATTTCTCGAGATAAGTTTTGAGAAAAGATGCACCGAGACACGGAAGTATGGTAAGCATTAGAATAAGAGAGAAAGAGAGAGAGAGAGTGAATAAAAAAGGAAGAACAAAGAAAAGTTAAGGGCAGAAAGAAGAAGAAGAAGAAGAAGATGAAAAATATGAGATAAAGTGAAAGGAGAAGAGCCTCTAAATATGCTAATATTCACAACGTAGGGTAATGAGTTCTTCGCGCCACTATGATCTACCGAATTGCTATGCATATATATGCAGCTATAAACACAACTTTAGATTACTATATGTAGCATATCAAACGCTTCAGGGTATGGGACTTATTGGCCGTTGGAAGTAGCTTGCACTGGCTTCTACTCGGTTTCTATCTCCCATTTCCACGCATCCTCGATGTACCATCGCAAATCCTTCTTTATTATTTTCATTTTGGATTCTAATTTATGCAGTTAGAATATTACCAAGTTAGAATAGGTTCGTCGTGCTTTAATCGAAAACCATAGACAGTGAGAGAGAGAGAGAGAGAGAGGGAGAGAAAATAGGAAATAATTATATTAATAACCTGCATGTTTACAATAAGTCTTTATCTTAATAGCCAGTTATTTAAATAATATATTACTTTATTTAAATTGTGTATATAATTATTACGTAATAATTAGTTGTATATAATTATCTTATTAACAGAACATTTGTAATAAATATCATTACCATCTTAAAATCTATGCTAAAAAGTTTGATAAATCTTAAGAGATACATTATTTCTTAATGTTATCAACATTTGTTTGGTTAATTTTATTAATTCATTATATTCTACAATTTTTATACGAATTTGTATGATCTTAGAAGAATATTTTAACTTTTTATTTGATCATATTTATGTATAAGATTTGATTTTACTTTCTATCAAAAATAGAAGTTAAAAGTAATGGATTATTATTTTGAAGAGAAGAAAAAATCGAATTTCGTTATTCCTTGTTCGGAGAAAAGAGAATTTCGATGATCGTTCTTCGATAAGAATTCGTACGATGCTACTACTATTATTCAAGAGAGCATGGTAATCTTGGTAGAGAGAGAGAGAGAGAGAGAGAGAGAGAGAGGGAGGGAAAAGGAAAGAGGCTCTGGTAATTTCCGCAGGCTTCCACCTTCATCTCATATCGGGACCGTCATCTATCCCTCTCTGCCAGTCCTCCATCATGTTTTCAATTTCCCCCACGTTTCCCGTTTCCTGCCTTCTCTCTTGACCCTCCACGATTCACCTTCGGTTTTCCTCGATAATGCTCGATCATTCCTGAAGTAAAATCATCCTTCATCGATCAGTTTTCATTATTTCTTTTTCTTCAGAAATAACACGCAATCTTAATAAGATCTTTATTGCTCATAGTGTATTCATAAATTTATATTCACAACAATATTTAAAGGTGCTTGTTGTTGTTTCATCGTATTACGAAATGTTATTAATAAAAAATAACTTTTGTTATTTTCTTCTAAAAATTCGAAGTAAAGTCTTAGTCGATGTATGTTCGTTTCAATACTCGTAGAAATGGTCTTAGTTGTTTCTTACGTGCATAAAGAAAAAGATTAACGAAGTAAAGACACGCGAGCTATGCGAAACGATTTGAAAATCAGAGTCATGAAATCTCGTTGACGGGCGCGTGGCCCCACGCTGAACGCAGCGACGACGGATGACGATGCCTCAGGAAAAACTAGACTAGGCGTTTTTATGGGCCATCAAATTACGCCGACCACCCCATAAAATGTTTAAGCGGACTTCCGTGCAAGACACTCGACCGACGACCAGGCTAATGTCCTTTGGCAAAAGCGCATCCACCTGTCTGTCTGTCTGTCTGTCTTCTTTCTTTCTATACCTACCCTTTTCTTATTTTCTATCTACTTTCGATATCATATAAAAATTAATCTGTGTTCAGCTGCGACTGAGTGAGGTTTATTGTACAAAATTGCGATTATAATTTATTTATTTTTATACAACGCCCGTTTCATAGTTTCCAACCTAACACACACAACGTGTTGTTGAAAAACTCGTTTATGATATTGAACGTTCTAATAAGCAATAAAAATTAATTTATAAATCTAAAGGATTACGTTAAAGTAACGTCCTTGATTTTTTTAGAATCTGTGTTAATTATGTATATTTTTTTTATTAATCTAAACGAGTACTTAAAGTATTGGACATTAGTTATTTTGTTGTTTTGTTTCTTAGAATAGGTAGATGACCGATTGGATGTAATACAATTATCTACGATGTACATAATCGGTTGCTGTAGGATGAGTGAATTAGCTTAGCTCGTATAATATCTAACGATGGCTTTGCACTTGGCATTGAACGATCTCATGTTGTCCGACTTTGAATAAACGCATAAATAGCAACAGGCAGCGCGCGTGTCCGGTAACGCCGTTAAATATCCTATCGCGAATATAAACGTCGGCTATAATTCAATATTATAATTATATTATCCGGTAATGGGACTTTATTGTACCAATTAATACGAATTGTTAAAGTAATCGTTAGTTATATGTTTTTCGATCATATTTATAGGGATGATGATGTAATATTTGGATCGATTTAAGGCAAACAATCTTAAACTTTTTTGTTTTATTAAGTCGTTCGGAAAGTAATGATGAAAAATTAAAAGCAGCATTTTCGGCATATTTTACTCTTTTACTATCGAAAAGGTACAAATGCAGTTCAAGCAAGACGAAAATTATGTTATGTGTATGGAGAAAATGTATTGACCGAACGACAATACCAAAATTGCTTTGCCAAAATTGGTTTGCAAAATTTCGTTCCAGCAATTTTGATGTTGAAGATGCACAACGTTCTGGAAGGCTCGTTGAAGCCGACGAAGGCAAAATAAAGGCATTGATAGATGCAAATCGTTGAATAACAACTCGTGAGATTGCTAAAAGTTTCATTTTGTCGAATTATACCGTTTATTATCATGGGAAACGTCTTGGTTTAATTTCAAAACCAAAAACAACGATATGACTTTCCGAACAACCCAGTATTTACCCTCATCCCTTTCTACAGTCCTTCTTTCTCTCTCTCTCTTTTTTCTCTCATTCTTATTAAAAAAAATCTTGATGGTTTAGAGTAATCCACAGTTCAAACTTGACTATGGGTCGTTTCAATTATCGTTTCTTCGATTGTGTAGCCTAAACGACCGTGCTAATACCCGTGGAAACAAATAATAATGAAGAAAACTGACAATGATTAAGTACTTGTAAACAGGATGATAAATTACGCTCTAACGATTATTTTATGTTCAGCATATATACTTTACAAATAAAAGATACAGAAGGAAAACGAACATTCGGATAGTAAACTTGAAAAGTTTGTTTTACGAAATTATCATTTACTCGCATCAGGTAGTAGACAAATTTTACGACATTCCGTTGTATATTTTATTTTTTCTTTATCGCACGAAATTTGTACAAAATTATTCATGAAAATATTTTTTTAAGAACGATAGTTACATTAAATTAAATCAAATTAAATTACATAAATATTTTAATTACTTAATAAATTAAATCTTTTATTATTTCCTGATAACGTGATTGCTGTATTTACATTTATTTTATTATTCATATTATTTATAATTCCTTTATTTGTAATATTAAAAATACCGAATTAAAGAAGAAATCGAAAAAATATTAATAATATTTGTCAATATTATTTATACGCGACTATGGTTAACGGTTTAATTCAACTCGCAATAAAATACTAAACTCGAATGAGAGAATCATTCGAATCACGTTTTGTCGTGGGGGACGATAATCGAAGAAAATATTTCGAGAAGACGACAAAGTGGCCTATCCCAGGTGGGGGATAGGATGTAGTTAGAGTGGGGAGGGAGAATAAAGGGTGTTCGCGCATCTACCTCGAAGAGGAAAAAGATAGGCGGACCCTTCGTTCACATCCTCATAACGCGGTAGTCATTTTAAACGACTCTCTCATACCGTAGAGACCACCCATCGTCAAGGAGATCATCGCGTTCCTTTCTTCAACTTCCAGTCGGTTTTTTTTCGTATTTCTTTTTTTTTTCTTAAATTGTAGCCTAAAGAAACAAAAATGTTTAATCACTTTTTCAAAGATTTCGGTTGATCATCCACAATGTTTCTTTTAACTTGTTAAACGCCGCAGGGATCACTGATTGGCTAGAAAAATATTATTGATATTATTGGATTGGCAGAATATTAATGGATTTAAACGGATTGACAGATTAATGGGTTAAAAGATTGCTGGTTCATTCATCTTATCCCAATGTTATACCTTTTTTCTTTTTCTTTCTTTGTCAATCCTTTTCGCCATCTTTTTCTCCTCTGTCATTTTATTTTGTTTTTTCTTTATTATTTCTTTTTATTTTAACCGAGGTAGGTATGTTTCTGGATCTACTAATTGGTCGTAAAGAAAATTATGTTCGAACAAGAGGCGGAGGACGTCCTCGAAAAGGTCTTCTCGCGAGGTCGTAACGAATACTACTCGTCTCCATTTTTTTTCTTTCTATTATTTTTTATTTTACGCCAAAGATTTTCTCGCACGATTTTTATTTTCTAATAGAGTTCGCTAATCTTTTCACCTTTGAATGGTAACGATCGTATAATATCCAGAGCTTTTCATTCACAGTTGAAACTAACTCCGTACAACGAGGATCATTAAAATGATCTACAAGCGTATCGTATTACTTCGTTTTATATTGTGTAGGAAGTATTTATTTAGAAATAAATCATCCTGATTGGTCGGTTAAATATTACGTTTATCCTTTCATTGTCGCGTGGCAATGTAACTGCAATCTTTTGGTTTCTTCAATATTAACTGTAGTTAGTATTGTTTACCTTGTGTGAGTTGTATTTTTAGGTCGTTGACAAATAAACGTCGGATGAATAATCGGAACTTGATTAATTAATTGCATTCATTAATTGCACTGATTGCTGCTCGTCTACGATGAAACAGAATATCAACGTTTAAATAAAACATCGTCAAGATTTATCGTCGATCTGATTTTTTACAGACCTACGTCTGCGTTTTGTTAGAATTTAAACAAGTTGAGAAAAATATCAACGATGATAGGTACAACGAATCAACCCGTAAAACGTGTTTATTTAGAGTAAAGAAAAAAAAGGAATCCCGTAGAATAACCTGGAATCGTTGTTCAAGCGGGCGGGTAGAAAATATCGGTGAATATTTTGTGTTTTTTTACAATCGCGTAACTTTCGAGATTAATCGATCGATATCGATGATTGGAGTGATGCTAACGGGAGACGACGGTAGCTCAGGATCGAGGTTTCGTTTAAAAAATGTTCATTCGCGAGTTGGGAGCGTTACTCGTTCGAGATGCCGATGGTGGTGGTGGTGGTGGTGGTGGTGATGGTGGTGGTGGCAAATATATTATGCCTCTCGTAAAATTAACTTTTTACGATCATTTTATGGTCGCGTTGGCGCGCGCGAGAGCACTGTCCGTTGATGCTTACAACAAGTGCACGGTTGTAGGTGCAGAAGAGTTTGCTCGCGCGCACATGAAAGAAAGAAAGAGAAAGATAGAAAGAGAGAAAGAAAGAGAGAATAATTCTCACAGCTGCACGTCGTCGCGGAGAGGGCTCGTGCCAGTTCGTCACGGATCTCTTTCATCATACGCGTCGGTAGAAGAACACTGTAACCGTTTTTATAGACCACCGATTCTGGCCGATCATTATGATTTTAATGCCGAATCACGTCTATCTAACGATATAGTCGTTTAGCTTTCATCATTGACAGGTGAACGCGAAACATGATCTAAAGAATCTCATATATTTTATCCGCCTTGTCTTACGTCAATCTTCTTCTATCCCATCTCGTCACGATATTTTCGATCTTTCTTTATTTACAATTTCACTTTTTATTAGTTTACATGAACTTCTCTTTTTTAGAAACCTTTCTACTACGTCGGTGTTGTCTCTCTTTATTTTTTTTATTTTATTATTATTATTAATATTATTATTATTATTATGAAGATAAGTCAACTATGAAATATGTATTAAATAGTAATTTTATTTGTTATTTATTAATTTGATCGATTTTATATTTTTCTAAGTATCATTATACTTTTTTGTTGTTCTTCTTCTTATTATTTAATTATTACGTTTGAACACGATTATCATCATTCAATTGTAAATATAATTTCTTACTATTTTAATATTTATGATTTTCTTGCCGGTATGCGTTTATTACTTCATCCGTATAATCCCCTCGTTATTATTTGATTTACTAAATATACTTTTGTGGTTTAAATTATTACTACAGAAACGACGAGAAATCTTCACTTTAAATTAAACACTAGTGTAATAAATAATTCTTATTTTTCCTTTCCTTGTCGGTCGATTCCACACGTTATTAAGACGTGCAAGTGCACTTTTTGCGTCAGCGATTATCCTCGCTTAGATTAACGACGACAAAAAGTCGACAAACGTAGTTACACTTATAAATTTATAACCTTAGCTTATAGAATCGAATAATCGCGTTTTCCAAAAGCAAATTATCTCGAAGGAAAATAAATCTTCTAGTTTCACTATACGTTCAAATAATGTCGAAACGTTATAGACGAACTGAACTCACGAAAGGATACGAACCAAATAAACTCTAGCAAGGGCTCAACGTTAAGGGGATCCTTCCTAACGAAACCTTCTCTTTGGCATGAAAAAAAAATAAAAGAAATAAAAAAAAAATCGATTATTGTCGAACAAAATAAAGTAGGTTAATTTCACCCAAAAAATGTAGGTCACAGCTGACGCTATACGCACGAGCAAACACATACACGCACGTACAAATATCGCATACATACGTTTTCCCAATCGTACAAATGTCTTTCTTTCTATTAATCTTTATTTTTATTATATTTAAACAATTATCTATGTGTAGGGTGAATCGAAAAGAACAACTCCAAATTTAGCAGCATATTTTACGCGTAGATATATTTTTTTGAAAAATATTCAAATGTTATCCAGTTTTTATTTGTTTCGAAGTTATAAAGTCCTAACAAAAATCCAACAAACGTTGCTTTAATCACTGTTAGGTATATTCTTTAATAATAGTTCAAAAATATCGTCATTTGATTCAGAACATTTTCTGCTTAGTTTATAAATATCTCCCGTTGTTTTTCTATTTGATTAGTGTCTTAAAAAAAAAACAAACTAAATATTAGATAAAAATTAACAAACCTATTAAAAATCATATATATGAATTTGAATTTGAAGAAAATTATTAAGTCTATACCGGAAAGTACTGTCCATTTCTATGACAAGAATTTTCGTTACGTAAAAACATGTTCATTTGACGGTAAGAACAATTTATATTTCGTTTTATTCCAAAATCGGATAGAACTTTCCAGTAGTTTCTTACGATTAATCCTGTAATTTAACATACCTACGTATTTTTCGAAAAATTCAAGTTGGAAAAGAAAAATGAGTGTAGAACGAATAAAGAGGATAAGGAATAGGAAAAAGGTAACGACGAAGGAGATTTCGAAAGTTCCTTGGAAAGCTGCCAGTCGCGAGAAGCCAAGAGCGAGTTCCGTGAAACGCATCGGCTTGGTTGTTGCAAACAATTTATATTTATGAAGCTATTACGAAGAGGTGGTCTTTCAACGGTCTAAAAAAAGGGATTAACTCGGAGGTATTGTCTTGGAACATTCGAACATACGTATGTACATACGTATAGGTATATTAGATCGTTAAAAATCAGAATCTCTTTTTCGAGACGGTACACTCTTTCTTTCTCTCGTTTCTTTTTTTTCTTTCTCTCTTTCTCTCTCTCTCTCTCTCTCTCTCTCTCTCTCTCTTACCTCTTCTTTAGATATATATTGTAATTCATACTACGCGGTTCTCCTTCAACGATTCTTGGATCTGGTATCCTATCTATGCAAACGCGTGTGCATTTGACCGGGTGTATATTTATGTATATAGATATTATGTGTACGATACCAACTTGTTTATGCAGATGTCTCTGTGTAGTCTTTCCATAGAGTAACCAACCTACACTCGATGGTTTACATTCGTGCTTTACTCTTTCGTTTCTACCCATCATTCCAATTATAGAGAAAATAAGGGAAAAAGTATTAGAAGGTTTGTCTCGAGAAAAAGTTTCATTTTCTTATTAAGGTGATAGGTATCTTGTAACCCTATCAGTGTTATTAACGAATATCGTTTGATTAAAGTTTCCTGTATTTACTACGATGGTATACGTGCATTTGTCGATATGAATGCAAATAATGGAATGTCAATTATGTATTTTCGGAAAAAATATAACTTTCTTGTGCTATTTCGTTTGAGAGAATAATCTATTATAATATTATTATTATTATTATTACTAGCTGCGATTAGTATAATAAATTAACGGAACTTACACTTACGAATCGATTCGTTTAAGAGTATTCAGCATTCAAAGGATAAATATTTATTATATTTTACAAAATTTAGATTATAATACAATTCTAAAATATGCGTAACCGCCCGATCGTTCTATATTTTTTTGTTGGAATAAAAGAGAGGAGAGAGAAAGAAGTAGGGTTAAGGGATAAAATAAAAGAAAAAAAAGGCAAAAAGAGAATAAAAATGTGTACGCTTTCTTCGAAGATGGGAGCATCCGTTAGGGGAAAGAAAGAGTTTGCCTGGTTTTTTTTCGCATACATAGAAGAAACGTATAACATATATATACATATACAGTTAAATGTTAAACGTGTGCGTGAATCTTGCGTGCGGTATCTCAGAGGCAAACGTGTGTTTACGTGAGCCAGCGAAAACCGAGACTGAATTCTGAAAGAGCTCCGACGCCGAAGACGCGATCATATTATTTTGCTTGAATTATTTATAGAGCGTTGCGAGTAGTGGCAGATAGAGTATAAGAATATGAGAAAGAAGAACAAAAATATAAGAAGAAATAGAGAGAGAGAAAAACAAATGCCTTAGGGTATAACAATATGTATTATACGATATACTCTCTGGTACGATAATAAATTATATAAATAGTTTCGTTTTGATTAAAACAAACATTTTTCTCTTTTTACCATTCACTACAATTAACCCTTATCGGTCGTAAGTCACCTCTCACGTGACAACGGTATTTTGTCGACTGTTTTAAAAAATATACATTAAAAATCTATAAATAATTATTTAAATTTCATATATGTGTTAGAAATTCTTTATTTTTATTTATTTTACACATATATGAAATTTAAATAATTATTTATAGATTTTTAATGTATATTTTTTAAAACAGTCGACAAAGTACCGTTTTCACGTGAGAGGTGACTTACGACCGATAAGGGTTAATAAACATCAATTGTTACCATATTATCTCATTTGGCATCATAACTAATGCAACAATAATTAAATAATTACAATTTTCTTTGCGACGTTACTAACAATTTCAAATACCATTTTTCTTTCACGAGATGTTCACGAATGCAAACAAGAGTTGATTAAATAATAATCATTAAACTAATTATAATTTCTTCTTACTTATTATGAGAACGAGCGTATAAAAAAAAAAGAGGGAAAGAAAAATCATGTGAAACGAAAGAAAGGAGTGAACTTAACGGGTTGGACCCGTTAGAAAAATATTATTACAAATTCTTGAGGCAGAAGAAACCGAGGCGAGAAAAGAACAAAAAAAAAACAAGATAGGAGCCGATGAAAGGGAAAAAGAAAAAGAGAGACAGGGAGAGAGAGAGAGAGAGAGAGAGAAAAGTAAAGAAAAATCCTGAGAGACTTTGCCTGATGAGGACGGTTTCCATGACAACGCAACCCCTGGAACACGAAACGGTCTAGCCATCCTTGACTCAATACCGTCATATACTCACGTACCTCACGTTCAAACTCACCACTACCTTGAAATCGTTGAAACCCTCTAAAGCTTTCTTCCATTCCTTCAAAGCAGAGCCTATACCACCATACTACACCCCAAACGTTTACTTTGTTCCTATCGTTTTCTCTTTCCCTCTTAGGAACTATGACTTTATATTGCCTACACATACAACGTAACGTTGGGGAACGTCGGATATGATGCAGAATACAAACTAGAAGTTACAACCAAAAAAAAAAAAAAAATAAAGAAAAAAAAAGAGAAACTCAGAAAAACGCTTTTAGGATTGGAAATGGTTTTATTATGGGTATTGTTCGGTGTTATTTCTTTTCTTTTTTTTTTTAACGATTCCAGACAACGTTAAAAAACATAGTTTGCTTTACCATTAGTTTTATTATTCAATCGTCGAATTATTGATACCTGTTCAACAGGATTCTTTTTTTTCCCTCCAAATCTTTTGTAGCTAATATTTCTTTAAGTTTTTTTTGCTACTTTCTATTTTTTAATATATTTTGTATCTTTTCTTAAAAAAAAAAGCAAACAAAACAAAAATACGTTCAATGGGGGTCTATCTATAATTGTTAACAAATTTCTCTTATCCAAACATCTTAAAGTTCACAATTGTTAGCTGCATAATATTGTGAAGGTAGAAATAGGACGTGAATGTAAAAAAAACCATTGAAAAGAAAAAGAAAAAAATAAGGTAGGATAGAAAAAAAATATACAATAGAATTCAGATCCTTTGAAGAATATATTATTCAAGATTTGAATTTAAAACCTTAATCTCATTTAACAAGAAAAATCCTTAAACAAATTAGCGGTAAGAATCAACAACCCGGAGTTATGTACCTTATCGTGATAGGTTTAATGAAGAACATTAATGAGGCGAGAAAGGATCAGAGCGTTCCGTCAATGCGAGAATTTCTATTGGTGTGGTAGTGTTAGTATTATAGAAGTAGTATAATACACATATATCGTCTATCTCTCTTTCTCCCTCGTACACACAGCATCAGGCGAGAGCAATGGCCAGCCATATTGGAGGTGCCTCGGTGAATCGTGGAACCCGATTGGTTACTCTACCATAGCGTCTGCCTCCGAAACGAGAGGGCGTCGCGGTGCAAGCTTTCTATAGCCGAAAGGCGTCTCGACGCTTTGCTAAAAATGGCACGCGTCACGTACCGTGTGTTATAGGATTTGATCTTTCTTTCTTTTCTTTCTCTCTCTCTGACTCTCTCTTTCTCTCTCTTTCTAACTCTAGCATCCCCTATATTCGTAACACTTAGATACGTTTCGATGCACCCCAGTAAAACTAAAAAACCGGGGGATAGATTTTATACGTCGATAAAAAATCGACCATTTAAAAAGTAAATAATTGTTTCGATTGATATACGTTTTATTTTTTTGTATTTTTATTTTATTATTCTAAACATCTTTCATCGAAAAGTTGAAATTCATGAATAGAGACATAAATAGATTTATCGAAGAATTTTTTTACAAGGAACATTTCATTTTAAACTTTAGATTGGAAAATGAAAGGACAAATAAATAATGTCAGTGGAGAGATAATGAAGTAGAGATTGAAGAAAGTAGAACTTCGTTCTTCGTAGACGGTTGCAGTATTCTTGCTAAAAAGGGATAGAATATACGTGGGTATATATACGTGACTTGGTAATGAATAAAGATAAGAAATGAAAAAGGGGAAAAAGAAATGAGAGATTTCAATTAAGAAAAACTTTTATTCTTCCAATCTAACTGTATAAAATAGAGGTATATATATTTTAACGAAATTAATTTTAATAAATTAAACTTGACCTGTTAATTTTCTATTTAATTTTTATACTTCTTAAAAAAAATCGAACATATAGAAATCGTATGTTAAATCAATAAAATAATATATTGTTAATAAAATACAACGTATTGTTCACGCGTGTAAAATAATATAACTTTTGGGACAAAACCTAATGTACAAATATCTACACTTATAAGTAAGTACAGGTAACCCTCCTCTAACACGGTAGATAGATTCCTAAAAAATTCCGTGTTGTGTTAAACCGTATTGTAGGAGGGCTACCTGTATTCGATTATTTTCTAGAAAAGAAAAAATACAAGAAAATGATCTATTTTCGTAAATATGCGTCTATCGTTTTAGATCGCGAGGCTTGAGACGCGTGTTACTCACTGAAAATCCTTATGCTCCATATAAACATCCCCTGAGGGATAAGGAGGCGATAAATATCGATCCATTACAGAGCTTATCGAAAGCGTCCGTTAAAGTCACTCGAGAGTAATAAAAATCAGCGATCCGAGGGGTGGTGGTGGGGTGGTGGGATTGAGTAAAGGGTCAAGGTTAAGTATCGTGTATCTTCTTTTACAATTTTATTCGTTCGAGTGGCGTACTACTATTACCGCGAGTTACTATATGATACGGAGATTTTGATGTTTCATATATATATTTCTATTTCACGTATACTATTATCGATTTCAAACGTAGTATATATAACACACATATATATATATATATGGAAATGTATATAAGTTTTGTTAGGGACGATAGTCCTACCTGACTTTTCGTTCGTTAACGACTACTAACATCAAATTCGACATAGATATCCTGTCTGAGAGACTATAGCGATAGTGTACCTATACCCGAATTAATTACGGGATTTAATTACGCGCCAAGTACTTTGCCGGTGGAGAAGCGAGACGTGTAAATGACAAATAACTAGCAGACCTTCGAAATGTTCCATAGGTATAGCACGTATGTGTCATTTAATATACATACAGAGTGTCCTTAATAAAAAATTATCTAATGTAAGTAAAATATATATCATTTTAAAATTCAATAAATGAAATATCACTGGAAACATAAACATCATAAACGAACTCGTATTTCAACGTATTAAAATTTCATCGATATTTAAAAAATATAATAAAACGAAATAAAAAAACTATAATTTTTTCTTCAATATTTGCTCCTCGTATCTCGAGTAATAAATAAAATATATTATCCTCGTTACATACAATAGTTCATTGTTCGATAACTTGAGAAATTCTCATTTAATAAATAACAGTATTAAATTACTTCGAGACCATGTCAACAGTAATATCATTTTCAAGAACCCATAAGTGTTTTTGTTACGAGATGAAAGATCGTTGCCTTCTCATTGGTTAGACGTAAAAAGGAGTAAACCTCGTGAGTTCACTAAAGTACACCCTGTATATGAATAAGAGCGTATGTGAGTTAGACACCCCTTCGCGACGAAAGAGATGGTTGGAAAGCAAGAGCTTTCTCGTGTCCGGCTGTTCTACGCCCTCGAACCAATCTCCTCTGTTCTGTACACACACGGATAAACTATATCGCGTGTTTTTTCAAGCTTGCCCCTTCCTCTTTTTCCTCTTTCTCCTCTTTTTTTTCTCTCTCTCTCTCTGTTTTTTCTGGTTACCCTCTATCAAGCCTGAAACCCTTAATCCTTCGCGTGGCACGTCCAGCCCACATTTTGTCAATCCTTAGGATTACAGTTCTTTACCTTCCTTTTTTCTTTTTTTTTTAACTTTTCGTCGCCCTTAAACGTCGAACAAACTTTTTAGCCCTCTTTACCCAAGGTTCTTTATTTGAAAAAATATTCTTGCTTCTCGCTGTTATTTCTTTAATGATCGTACTGATGAAAAAAGAAAGGGGTGAAACTGAGAATAGAAAAAAAAGGGTGAAAGATAATTAATTTATGCAGAGTTGGATAATGATTTATAATTATGCATTTTCTTTTTTATATATTTTTATAAGTAGAAATAGGCGAAGGGACTAATGAATTTTTTTAATTAAATCTCATATTTTATTCTTCTCATCATAATCGTAATAATTAACACGTGTTTTTTGTATTATTATTATTTATATAGGTTTGAAAAATATTGTTTTTCTTTTATCCCGGTAATTAATTTACTTAGAGTTAATTGAAGATATTTAACAAGATCTCAAAAAAACAAGAGTATCAATTTAATATTTGAAACGAGAAAAAGAGAGAGAGAGAGAGAGAGATGCATAACGTTTTTCGCGAGACGTCGTAAAGCAGTCTTCAGTTTTCAACAGCGTGAATGAACGTTGTCTCCGTTCCATCTTCTGCATAACTTTCTTCATCTACCTTTCTTATACCCTTACCTCGTTCCTGCCATTTCCATCTCCTTTCATCGCGAACCCTCCCATAGCTATGCCATAAACTTACCACCGGAGATTCAACGGCGACGGCAGCCAACTACGCTAGGATGCACATCCACTTTCAACTTTGAGTTTGTGGGGGAAATCGAAATTCGTTTCTCGAATTGGATTACTCCTACCTTTCTTTTTCTATCGGTATGAGTGTGTGTATGCGTATGATTTTCTTATAGACTTGTTTCTTGAAAATATAGGTACGTGTATAAACGTTTAAAGAATTTTATTATTTTGTTTAAAATTGTGTATATAGACAGAATATAATTATATTTCGTTAATAATTATGTTAATAGTTGTTATAATAATTATTATATGTTATATTATGTTAATAATTAATCGAATTTTTGATACACTTTAGATACTTGCTATACTTATAACGAGATACTAAAGATATTATATTTTATACTTATACTTAACGAATTTGTAAGTACTTTAAAGCATAAGTTTTTATACATTGAAAGTGCATTGAGTGGATAGTTATAGACTGTCTTACCATTAACCGATGTACAAGCTATGGAACTTTATACCTGGTGCGATATAAACTACTAAATCTCGCATAAAAGCTCGCACTCTTGCGAGCTTTATCCGTTACGAGAGACCTTTAGAAAGAAAAAGTCGTCTAATGTCTCGGGGAACAATTTTTGGTATATATTCATTGATATTTTATTATTTCTATGTTTCAGGCTGAAATTTTTCATCTTAAACCTGTAGATAAAAGGCCTCAAAGTGTTCGGCCCAGTGGAAACCTTTCACCCGTTCGAGCTGTGCAGGTTAATAATTTTATTTTTATTTTTTAAAATATCAAATTTTTGTTTGAACTTAGAAAAATTCGATAGATACGTTTGGTCGTTTTAAAATGGTTAAATATAGTATAAATTATTGCATTATTTTAACGAAACTACGAATTGGCAAAACTTTTCTGCATGACTTTACCTTTATCTCGGTGGATGTGACTAATAAAAAGTTTTTTATGAATATGTCTCTCCTAACACCAATGATTCAGAGAGATTACTTCTCCGTTTGTATATATATATGAAATTTCATGCATCTAGTTAGATATATTTGAAGGAAGAAAAATAAAAAAATAAAAATATAGACGTTATTTAATTTCATTCCAAATCTTGACTATCATCGACGTTTTATCGATGAAATAACTTCCTATCTTTCGGCATCTATCGTAAAATGTGATTCGATAGACTTTAGTGTCTCGTTTCAAAGAGACTGATAAAAAGGAAATATTTCAAGTTCGTATATTATGTGATCGAAAAATATCGACGAATCAATCTAACGTTTGCTATTTTTTCAGGTTTTCCCACGTGTACAAGCCCGGAACAGTGGCCGGTATACAAGGTAAGATTCTAATCTAATTATTCATATACTTATCATTTCATGAAACGTGTAAACTTTTTTCATACCACGACTATTAGGGTTGGAATTTATCAAACAGTTCCAACCCTAATTATTCGTCGTACTTAATATTTAAATACTTGGCAATCGCTGATCGGTATCGCTGTGAAAATACTTTTAAACAAAAGAAAAAACAAGTATCAAACAAAAAAGTTAATTCATTAGAAAAATCAGGTTTATTAAAGAAGATATCCAAGTTGTACAAAAGCATTGTTTTCATTCTTGATCGAATTATTCGCAATAAACAGAAGAAGATTGTAGTTATACTACTAAACATCGTTCTATTAAAGAGCATAGTTACTAAACCACGCATATAACCTATAAATGGGTGGAGTGCTATAAAGTCCATTCATGATCGCGTACTACAAATGTCGACCGGTTCGCGTCACCCGGATGGCTCGTACGCGATTTATCGCGTTTCTATTCGTAAAGCATCTTTACACCGAGTTGTCACGTTTGTATACGATTTCGCTTTAGGTTTTCAAAATGTAGGTTTAAAATATTTCCTAGTTTTAAGGGAGTAGATATGACATCATTGTTTTATAATAAATTTCTATCATATAAATATATATATAATTATTTTTATTTAAATAAACCATATAATTAATATTATTCGAGGTGAAAGAATTTCTGTAGTCGTCTGAGACTATTGACGGGAGGTTCATTAAAATAATTAGATAAAATAAGATAAGGGAATGAAAGTAATTGGTGAACGATTCGATTAGGCGCGTGGTTCCCGCGCATGGCGCTATCGCATGGTGTCACGCGGGATGGATGGCCGCGCTCGGACGAAAAGCGTGTGTTCAGTCAGAGTTGTTGTCAGACCGTTTTACTTTACTGCCCATAAAAGTACCGAGATTTAGACTGCAATACTGGTATGACGTATTGTCGTCTCTCTTTCTCTATTTATCTCTCTCTCTATCTATCTATCTCTGTTTCTCTGACATTCAGTCCTCTTCCTCCCACTCGTGTTTCCTTGCAACAGAGAGTCGTCATCCATGCATCGGTTAGGATACTAACGCACCACGCGGACACTATAATCTGTATACTATGTTCGTCACGGGCAGTGATACACGAGGTCGTTTCTTCGAGTACGCATGCGGTACGGCGGAAATATTTTTTATTGTGGGAAGAGGGGATCGAAAGGGATCGTATCTTCAAACGTTTAAGATAATCTTAAGGAACATAATAGAAACGATGATAATTGAGTAGGTATAAAAAAAGAAATAGCAATCTCGTATAAATCCTTTTAGAATTTGGAACAGATCCAAAGATCAAGTATGTATATATATATATATATATACATACATGTCGTATGTTCTTTGATAGGATCATCAATGATAGCGGTATAAATCAGACAGCTAGTTCTCCTTCTCATTAGTGTCGTTATAGAACGGGAGGAGGAAGTTAAGAATGCGTGGCGAGGCTGCGGTTGACGCACCTGCTGTTCATTCGTCGCTTCGATCCAGGTCATCGGCTACATAGAGCCGTCTTTCTTCCTTAG
The DNA here is from genome assembly GCA_023678845.1 of Mischocyttarus mexicanus. Classification (NCBI taxonomy): domain Eukaryota; kingdom Metazoa; phylum Arthropoda; class Insecta; order Hymenoptera; family Vespidae; genus Mischocyttarus; species Mischocyttarus mexicanus. The sequence continues at coordinate 1,080,792 of JACGTP010000033.1, read as the reverse complement.
TCTTGCTAAGAAGATTTTTGGAAAGAACGCGATACCGTTGAGAGAGCAGAAAAGTCTGTAAGGTTTGATGGTGTCTAACATGGTTGGGAGAAAGGGTGACAGAGGGAAAAGAGAAGGAAAGCGAAGAGGAGAGAGAGAGAGAGAGAGAGAGAGAGAGAGGATAAAAACGATAGATAGAGTGGGAGGTAAAAGCAAGCAAGAGAGGGAAAGAGAGAGGGAGAAAGAAAGAGAGGGCAGATTAGAGCATACGAGTTTCGCTAGTAGAGGGGGTATAGCGGTGGGAGTAGAGGAGGGAGGGAATCTGTCAGAGAGCGTAATTTTAGTATCCAAACCTTTCACAAGATAGCGCAAGTGTCGCTTTGAAGTCCGTTCAGCTCAGAACAGCGCGCAGAGCTCTCAGTTGACGCTCGACTCGGCTAAGCGAGGGCAACAAGAAGAAAGGGGATCTTGATATGTGTGCGTATGCGTGATCGTGTATGTGTTGCCTTTTCGGAAGAAACTCGATGAAAGTAACAGATCCTACTACGTCTATCGTTTGAAAGGAACCGCTACACGTATACAACTATTTTTGAATGGTTTCATCTTCCTATGTGGGAACCCCCCCTCCGGTGTCACATTAATTCTTTCCTCGGGATACCTTTACTACCTGAATACGGGAGCGATAAAAGGAAAAGATACTTTTTCACCCTCTAGAAGAACCTCGAATCAAGAACATTCATTTTAACATTCGGATATATCGCTGTCTCTCTTTCGCTCTCACATAAACACTCTATCTTCCACGCTCGTTTTCCCGTATATCTCTATCTCTTTCTCTCCCTCTCTTTTGGTGACGGGTTGTGCGCACTGTGCTCGGAGTGACGTTCCTTCGGGAAAAGGACAGAGACAATAGTTATGAGGGTTCTAACGACGACTACTACTACTACCACTACGACGACGACGACGACGTTATTACTTCTGACGGGTTCCGTCATTGAGGAAAGAGGAAGAGGGACGACACGCGGCCAATGCGTTCCCGCCGCTTGCGAAACGTCCATCGTGACGTTTCTCGCGCAGTGAAACAATACCAGCAGCGATTGCCAAGTGAAATTCACGAGGAATACTCCTCGATTAATCGACTCTCGTCATAGCGTAAAGCTACGGCCTTGAACGTACAGAGAGACGTAAGAAGTTTTATTAAATCGTGTTGTGTCATTTTTTTGTTCTCCTACATTTCCATCCCGATCGTCGTGGGATTTGAAAAATGCAACACCACTACAAACGAAATTTGGACTGTGTATGCTGAATTTGGGTATCCTTCTGGACACCTGTACCAACGATCTGGTCCGCACGTGGTCCTTGTCACCCGCCATTGTCGACCCGCTCTCTACAACACAACGTTACGCTCATCGTCGTTTAACGGCCGACGCGACGACGCGACGACTCGGCTCGTATAATTTATCGCGCTTTCGTCCTCCGGCCTCTCTCATCCGCCCGTCCCTCCTGTAACCCGTTCTTTCTCTCCTGTCTCCGACTCGTTCCACCGACGCCTTTCTCTCTTTCCATCCCTACCGACCTTCCCTTGCCCCGTCTACCCTCTCTCCCCTCCTAACCGCGCGATTCCGTACGATCGGTACGCGGGCTCTTTATTTACTCTCGGTCCGCCTCGCTATGCTCGCACCACCACCGGCGACGGTGAACCCTCGACGCTGATCCTCGCACTTTGTCGCGCGCGTCCACTCCACGATAACGGGCCGTCTCGCTTTTCGTTGAACGTCACCCGTTCGGTCGGTTTTTCCAACTCTTTTTTTGTTCCTTCTTTATATCGTCCCCTCCTTTCTTTATATCCCACGACTCGAACTCGCAACCACCTACACTACTACTACCACCACCACCACCACCTCCTCCACCACCACCATCACCACCACCTGTCATCTCCTCTAATCGCTCGGCGTGGGTGCCACGGAATCGCCGTCCTCCCTCGACATCGGTGTTATAACATCGGCAATAAATCGCCACCATCTGCACCATCACCGATCACGTGGCTTGCTCAACGGCGACGCTGTACGACAATGTTCACGCCGCGCCGCTGTGCGGCTCCGGCGTGGGCCACCCTGGCTCCGTCACGCCGATGGGGACAGCCACCGGAGCGGGGCATTCCGCCGGGGTGACCTGGTGGTCCATGATGAACGGTGCCCTTTACGACGACAGTCCACCACCGGTTCAAACTACAGCCTCGACCCTCGTATCGCTCCAACAACAACAACAGCAACAACAACAGAGCTCGACTGGAGGTACTCATCAGCAGCAACAATCGCAACAACAAGCAACGACACCGACCTCCCCGGGTGCTCCAGCATCATCAGGCACGACTGCACCATCGGCACCGTCAGCAAGCGCCAGCTCGACCTCGCCGAGCGCCTCCTCGGTCACGAGCAACAGCGCGGCTGGACCACTTCATATACCTGCGAAAAGGCTAACGGCTACTCCAGGCGGGGCAAGCGGAACCGGCTCCAGCTACGGCGAGGTATCCTGTGTCGAAGCATCAACGGTTGGTGCGGCTGGCGCCGCGGCATCGGGCGTGATACGACACTCGCACTCTTCCTCGGCGGGCTCGCAAGGCGGTTGGAGTTATAGTCCTCATCAGCCTCAGGACACGCATTACTCCTCCGCTACGAGCGACTCGTTAAATCACCATCAAACGTACGGGGCTAACAACGCCCCGACGTATTACAATCTGGCGGCCGATCCGACCTCGGCATCCGGTTCCTCGAGGGACAACCGGAAAGCTGGACCAGCGGTGACCTTCTGGTCGCCTGCAACCGCGACCGTGGCCTCGGCAGCTACCACACCGGACTACAAGCCGTACAATTCTGCAGGGGCTGCTACCGCAAGCGGATCATCCAGCGGTGCAGCCGGTGGTTCCTCCGCGGCCACGGCAGCGGCCACGGGACCACCAGATCCTGCCGTATCTTCTTGCCATCAAAGTAGCTTTGGACAGAGCTGGTGCAATTACGCGCCCTACACGACTGCGAGGCATCATCATCCGGTCGACACAGCGGCTCATCATCATCCACATTCGCAGCCGACCGTTCCATATCTAACACCATCTGCGGTTGACGATCGAGGCAGAGTTGCAGCCGCAATGGTCGCTGCGGAAGGAGCCTTCCCTCACGATGGCTATGGCGGACTGAGGAACTATGGGGCACCCGAACCCGTCACTTCCAGTCCCTATCCACCCCCAGGTAAGCATCAACTCTGACTCCTCTTCCGTCTCTCTTTCTCTCTTATTCTCTTTTACTCGAGCCTGCAACGTGCTAGCCGTGGCTCTCTGACTTTATTGGCGGCCGTAACTCGTAAAACTCAGGCGCGCGCCTCCGATCAGCTGATCCGTTCCAAAGACCCGTGCCGTCCTCCCCTCTTATCCTTTGCTCCCCTGCCCCTTTAACCATGCTCCTAAATACAACTATCCTATTTACGAAACCTATCCTAACACCTTTTTTTCCTTTCTTTCTTTCTTTCTTTCCTTTTTTTTTACTTTCTTTTTTTTCTCTCCTTAAATCTTATTTCATTTTATTCCCACGGAACTTCTAGTTTATTTTATCTATTTCTCTATTCTCGATACATACCTCGCATATATACGATTCTCATTTATCGGCTAAATCGTTTCTACCTTCGAAGTCGTACACGCGGAGACCCGATAAAGCGAGTTATCGCTACTCGAGTTAATAGTATGCGTAAGTTAGAAAGAGAAAGAAAGAGGAAGAGAATGAGCGAGTGAAAGAGAGAGAATGAGATGTGTGCGCGCGCAAGCTGCAATCTTATACATATACATATATGTCTCTACACATACATACATAGAAAGTCTCTCCGAAAGGCGCTGTGTCTAGTGTACACGGCTCCCAATAGATGGCAGCGCTATTATCTTTGCCCGTTCACTCTGCTCTCTGCAAGAAAGTGCCACCACTTGGCCCCTATCGTCAACTCCGTACACGTACGATTCTATGCGTTTGTATTTATGTATTGTATATGTAAACGTATATGTATGTGTGTTATGTTTCGTTCCGTTCTCGTCTATACGAACGAGGACTGAGAGAGCCTTCGTCGAGTAACGAGCTCGAGCAGGTGGATTTGCAGCGCTTTTTTATCGAAGTAAATCACTGTTCCCTTTTATTCAATTTATCGTCAAATTCAACACTTTGAAATTTTCTTTGCTCGTTAAATTTATTCTTATTTCTCGATAATAACTTTTTTCGTTTTAAATATTATCCTTTACTATTTCTTCTTTTTTTTTCTATAAATATTTTCTATCTTATCAGAAATTGTTGTTTGAAAAAAAAGAAATTTCGAACGTGTGTTTTTTATTTTTCAAATGAATTTATATTACGAAACTTCTCGAGAGTGTGTAAATTTTAGATAAAGTAATAGAATATATACGCATACCGGTTTGACATATTTCAAATGAGTCAGATATTCGATCGAGATTCTTTACTTCTTCCTGTTATATCTTATTCATAAAGTTGTTTGACAGATACGAGTGTATCGATTTCTCTCAACTTATGTTATTTTCCCGTTACATATGTATTCACTATACGACACGTTTTTACTGGCCGAGAGAAGATCGAAACATTGGACGGTGATATTGTTTTATCTGAAATATTCTCTCCCCACGATTGCACTTTGGTTATTTGCAAACACGATTTTACAATTCTTTGTCACTTTCAATTGTCTTATCGTTTCTACGACTTTTGATAAAAAAAAAAGGAAAAGAATAAGAAAAACTTGAGAATATTTTTTTTCGAATGATCTATATGCACGTATTATACATTTCATTTAAGGATAAAAAGAAAATAATATAATTTTATCTCCTATTCGACAAAGTAATCGATTTGTTAAACCTTTCTAAATTCGTGAGAATCCTGACCTTTATTAAATAATTTGCATATTTCTACGATTTTAGTGAGCAATAAATTCCTGTCGTTCAAGCAATTATACCGCATTGCGTAGCAAGACGAGGAGATTATCGTTGTTTGGCTTTTATTATGTCCATCTGGGTTACGCCTAATTAATCGAAATATTCAATCCAATGTTTAATTCAAATTTGTTGTAATGATTTCGTTATTTCTCGGATAGGTCGAACAAGTATTAAAATAAAATAAAAAAATCAAATTAAAAAATAAAAGAAGCTCATTTGTTAAGGATTATCGGAATAATTGTCTTTTTTTTTATTATCTCACAAAGCATTTCAACACATAAATAGTCGAATTGGAAAAAAAGAATATAATTATTGAAAAAAAAAAAAAAAACAAAAATTTTTTAATTTTCTTATTATTATTTTATAAAACTATTAATTGATAAATACCAACTTTTAACGACCATTAAATAAATTGAAATAAACAAAAATGTTCTCTTGAATTATTAATAAAAAGATTTTATACAACTCGAACTAAATCGACATAGTTTTTTTTTTTTCGTAATCGTATTTTTATTTACATTAAGTTACAGTTCGCGTTAGAACAATGTTTCCTTTTTCAATATAAAATGTTTTCTTTCGAATTAAGCAAAGTATTTTCATAAATAGCAACACAGAAATATCACCAAAGCGAGTAAATGTCTGAATTTAACTACTTATGTTAGTAGGGTTGACTCTTATTAAACTTAAGAAAAGGAGATAAAGGAAAATCGAAGAGAAAGGAAGGAAAATGTAGTAATAATTTCGCGAGGCAGAACAGAGAGCTAACGCTTTTCGTTTGGCTAGTACAACCGGTCCAATTATATCATACCGTTTAGCCGTGTTCGTTCTCGAGAACGGCTGGTGACTCTCCGACAACCCTAGTGTACGTTTACCATACTACATATAAACCCGACTGTCTATACACTCTGTATTCACGCACTCTATACGAGTTCTCTCTTACGTTAGGGCATTCATTTCAGGACCGAGCATTGACCTTTTAGGGCCCTACTCTAACGATCCTAGATTTCTTTCGTTCATAAATTTAATTGACATTGATTAGGTTTTGATTTCTATACGATGAAAGAAACTTGTAATAATGTTGGGAACAGTGATTTATGAAAAAATGTATTACGATATTTGTAAAAATCATAATCCCAATTACACCACCTTATTCCTTTTTTCCTCTTTAAACACACACACGCCTCAGGATCGTTCGATCCAAATTGAAAGATTCCATAGCGAATGAAAAAAAAATCTAAAAACCATAAGCAATCTTATAATTGACAAACTAATTGTGTTAAGTGATGTGGGGTTCCTCCCCATCTTCGTTTTTTCCAGCAGGTTCCCTGGCGGGAGTCGGCGTGGGCGTCGGCGTGGGTGTAGGTTGCGGTGGTTCGACGCCTTTAGACTGGACGGGTCCTATGACAGTTCGAAAGAAACGCAAGCCGTATTCAAAGTATCAAACCCTGGAGTTGGAGAAGGAGTTTTTGTACAACGCGTACGTCTCTAAACAGAAACGATGGGAACTCGCGAGGACATTGAATTTGACCGAGAGACAGGTTAAGATATGGTTCCAAAATCGGCGTATGAAGAACAAGAAGAACACGCAGCGTCAGACTCAGCAACAACAAAATAACAATAACAACAACAATAACAATAACAATAGCGCCAACAATGCTAACCACCATGGTGGAGGAGGTGCGACCGGTGGTCACCATCATCCAGGTGCCGGTCACGCGGCGCCCTCGAGTCATCACGTGGTCGCGCAGGCGCACCATGCAAACGGTTCTACGAAGCATCACCATCAGTGACCCGTGGCCTTCTCTGGGGTCGTCTTCGGCCACTACCCTCATGGTTCCTCGTCTAGCACTGGGTCAACAACAGCGGCAGCGATTGGCAATGGAGGCAACGTAGGAGGCGTTGGTTCTGCCGTTGGTTCTAGCGTTGGTTCTAGCGTTGGTTCAGGTGTTGTTGGTTCGGGTGTTGTTACGGGTCTTGGTTCGGGTCTTGTTGGTTCTGGTGTCATGGCCGGTGTTATGAGTGGCAGCAATGCCAGCGGAATCGGCGTGTCGACGGGAACCCACGGGGTCGGAGGAGGAGGAGGAGGAGGCCATGCGAATTTGGTGGTAGCGGCGGCAGCAGCCAACATTCCGCAAAGTCCACTCACACACGGAAATTCTGCTACTCCGATCCGATCAGCGAGCGGAGGAACAAGTGCTGCTGGTTCTAACAACGATCGAACCATCGCGATAGTCCATCCACATGGACACGTTCACGCGACTACCCCGCACCATCATCATCACCATCATCATCATCACCATCATCAGCTACCGCACGTAACGCAGCAATATCCTGCGCTTATTCATCAGACCTCGCATGGCTTGGCCGCCTGAATAATTTCGATCTACCGACGCCCCAGAGAAACTACATTGCGTACACCACTAGCTCGCTTCTACAGCCGGTCGCTCGTACAACGAAAGACGCGTGCACGCGTGCACGCATTGGACTCTCTTTCTCTTCTCCCATTCTCTCTTTCTCTATCTCTTTATCTGTCTCTCCGTATTACTGTCTCTCGTAAACTGTTTGATCATTTTACGGAGAGATAAGATACGACTAGTATAAATATTATTATTAATAATTATTATTAATTATTATTATTATTAGCTATTATTATTATTATTATTATTATTAATTATTATTATTAATAATTATTATTATTATTACTATTATTAAATATTATTGTGTATTATTAAAACGGTTATACATCGATTAAATGCAAGCGGAAGGTTATTGTATAAAAAAAAAATGGAAAAAAAAGTAATTAAGTAATTAAAGAGCAGAAAACGGATGCACCAAATGCATCGAGAACTCTTCGTCGAGTATGTCGATGTCCAGTGTCGGCCAGCTTCGAGTTGAACGCGTCGTTGATCGTCGTAATCGTTGGGCAAATACGTCGCGCGACACCAAGCAATCTGTCCAAACTGTAATCGATAGTATTTTATCCAATTATACATATACATATACATTATATATAAATATGTGTATATAGATATATAGATATATGGATATACATACGAGATGAAAGAGTAATTAGCGTCTTCTTTAGCGTCTCGTACAATTCTCATCCCCCTCGCTTCCCCTATTTCGAGAAACGCGCGCCTCCTTATTCTTTCTCTCTTTGTTTCTGTTTTTATTTTTATTTTGTATTATTCTTCTTCTTCTTCTTCTTCTTCTTCTTCTTCTATTTTTTCTTCTTCTTTCAATTCGTAATACGCGTTGAGTACGAGCGTTAGTATTAGATCGTTGCAGTTAACGCTGTAATCCAAGTCGTGCTGTGTTAGAACATCAACCCCTTAGGCATCCCCTTTCTTACGATTAGAAATGGAACGACATTAAATGGGGGAGAAGAAAAACATGAAAGTCGAGGATTAATAAGATGGTAAGTCAAAATAATTTCCTATAACGAATAACGTATCGAGCGATTCGATCGATTTGGTGCTTATTTTAGAAATTTTTGTTGTTACATTTGAAAATGTCAAATCTTTTTTGCTTCGTTGTATAATTTAGATAGGAATTAAAAATCGTTAAAGTGGAAGAAGAAGAGGAAGAAGAAGAAGAAGAAGAAGAAGAAGAAGAAGAAAAAGGGTAGGAGTAGTTGGTGGAGGAAAAGAAAAAAAAAATGAAGTAAAAATAAATCAAAGAAAATAAGTAGGAATGAATTTTGTAATAGGAATCGAATAAAATGTCGATGGTTGATTTGTTCGACACTAGGAAACAAACATTTCTAGTTGTTATTACCTGTGCATTTCTTTAGATCTAAAGTAGGTAACTAACGGTGAAATCCAATAGCAAGAAGAAGCCCCATCGAGCGTATCGTTTCTTAAAGTACCCAAGCTATCAAACAACTAGCTTTGCTCTTGAATCTGTTAGTAGGGGAAGAAGGCGTTATTACGGTACCCACAATCTGATCATTTTCTAAACAGTTGCAATATTTTCATAAAGAAAATTTCGCCCACGTAAAATTATCGAATTTTACCGGAACAGAAAATAATTTGTTTCGTTTTTTCTGGGACTCTGACATTGAAAGAGTACTTAATAAAAAAAAAGGCAAAAATAATAATGTTTTATCAGTTTGGTTCGTTTCATCGGTAGCTGTAGATGTAATCGTTGAATATTTACAACATCGATTTCTCTATCTCTCTCTTTCTCTCTCTTTCATATGTGTTCTCTTTCCTTTTCTTCTATCGATTCTTTTCTCTTTTGCTGAAGTAAAATGTTGAAGGAAAAATTTGTATCAATCATCGTCTTAGTTCATCAATCCCTCGCGATCTCATTCCATTTTCATGGTTTTTTTTTATTTTTCTTTATAAATAAAAATCGATGATAAAATCGATGATAATTCTAAGATGTTACAATCGTATTAGCGTGGTGGAAGTAGAAATAAGAATGATGTAGAAGGAAAGAAAAGAAAATAAAATAGGAAGAGAGCATTGATTATGCACGTTCAAATACGACCAGTGACTCGACTTTGACGTAATGTGATTCTCCTCTTACGTGTCCTACGAACATTTGTTTCCCTTTTTTCTCCCTCGTACGAACGTTGAGAAAATCGATGAACGATCTTGACCTCGACTACAAAATTTACCAACTTTTTTAACACCTTTTTTATTCCACGTTCGAAATCGTTTACAATACCATTTTTTTTTTTCATTTTTTTTTTTATTTTAATCTTTTTTCTCGTCCCGTTTTTATTTTTTTTTTAACGAAAGAAAAATAAATCAGATAAATATTTATTCCAAAAGAAAAGAAACAAAATAGCTCTCCCGTGTTTGTGTTTGTGTTTTAAAATCTAAAATCAAGTACAACGTGATCGATATTTTAAATTCTATTAGAAATTTGTTTAAACGGTTGAAATATTGTGAAATGATATAATATATATTTAATAATAAATATTAACGTATATTCAAACCTAACGAGAGATAATGTTGAAAGAAGAAAAATTAATCGATAAATCAAGTTTTAATAACGTTCGTCCTGTATAAAATGTGCAAACCCTTGTCTCTAATTATTTCTTAAGCACATGTTACATAGGTTTTACATATATGTGTATATACATATATACGTATATATAAATATATATGTACACAGCATATATATATATATATAAATTGATATAAAATTATATACATATATACATATATATGTATATTCGTCTTCGAGAATGTATCTATACGTCTTCGACGTATGCATTTGACTGTGTGTATGCGGATATGTATGGATAATTTTGTGCGTCCAGGAAAATGTACGTTTTCCAATAAAAAAAAAAGAAGAAAAAAAAACGAACGTTTCTTTTTTTTTCACTTCCAAAGAAAGTTGATAAAATTTTTCGAGTATCAAAGTAATGTGAAGAATAGAGAATAAAATTAAATAGAGAAGACAAATAATATACAAATAAATAAATAAATAAATAAAGAAAGAAAATTTTGTTAACTTTTCTTTGGATACACAAAGTGTTACAAAATTCTTGCGAATTATAAACAAAAAATAAAGAATATCCAACGAACGAGTGAATGAACATTGTGAGAGAGAAAGAGAGTAAGAATAATTATACGTATACATATATATAAATATGTATATGTATATATATATATATAATTAAATAAAAACAAAATACACACATGACACGTACGTGTTTATAAATCGTGTTTAAAAGCGTGACTGTGAAGGATTTGTTTAAGTATTTTAAAAATCTATGAAAAGTGGATTCGGTTAAATGTATAATAGTTCTCTTCAAGTTACTACGATAGTTATTAATACAACTATATGGATATACTACATGGAAAAGAAAAAAACAATTAATTAAGAAAATAAATGATCGAAGTGAAAGGGGAAACGAAAAATATTATTCGAGAGAGGATTAAAAGAGATATGAAAATAAGTGAAAGAAGTAATTTTTGTTTTTTGTTTTTTTAAATACTGGGAAGACTATGATCGTAACCCAGTCATTGTGTCATCTAGGACTTTTTTGAAAAGGAAACAAAAAAAAAACAATTGTAAGTAATTATTAATTATTAATTCGCGAACGGTTTTTATTATTTCTATTAATAAGATTATTATTATTATTATTATTATTATTATTATTATTATTAATTTTATTATTATATTATGAACGTCATGTTAATATTATGTTATTGTTTTTATTGTGTGTTGTTTTGTATGTACCCCTATCAGTTTATAATAATAATATTATTATTATAATATTATGACGGTCAGATAACAGACAATGTTTTTATACGCGTTATAAAAAGGGTATATATCATAAAATATATTTTATTTCCTTTTTTTTTTCTTTTCTTTTTTCCTTTTTTTATTGATGGGATTGAAATGCACCTCTTTTACCCAAGTCCAGAATTTTTACAAATACGATTGCAACTTGTTGAATTTTATTTTAGTTTATTTTATCTCGTTTATCAGACAAATTAGAAAACATCTTTCCTACGATATTTTCGAAAGAACAAAATAGTATTTTTTCTGATTTTTTTTTTTTTATTCTTTTAACTCGAGCACACTTTGTGTTTTAATTGTGTATTATTTCACGTATTTGAATTTGTACTTAAAAACATTAAGACTTATTTTTCATTCGTTCATAGATTTAAATGTTTTATTATTTTATTATTTTATTTTCTTTTTCTATCGGAGGAAACGTTCAAACGCACATACTTGCAATAACGTGTCAAATTACATAATATCGGGTTAAAGTGCAATCTCTTTTTTATTTCATTTGATAAATTATCGTATTTGAAAAAATGAAAGACAGTTTAATTAAGAAAGAAATTAACCTATCGTTGGATACCTATGGCTCACGTAACGTTATTCTTGACCAAAAAACAAAAAAATCATTATAGTTATTTGTAAATTAATATTTGTATTAATAAATATACAAATTTTGCATGATTTATTTGAATTATTGATTAAAGGTAAGTGATTAAAAAAGTATATTATACATTGATCTATTAATCCGTGTGTTTTTTAGTTTGTTTAAATATTACAAAACGAAATCTAAGTGTGTTAACCAAAAAAAAACAAATATATATATTATTAAAATATAAAAATTTGACGATAGTATTACGTTATCTGAGCCATAACAAATCCAAACAAATATTTCGTAGATATCAAAATACATTTATATACAAACCTTCAAAGTACACACACACATACATACACACACGTACAAAAATCGAATAAAAACACGTACGTACGTACAATTAATTACGATCATTCAGTTCGATGAATCTTATTTGAAATTTTATTGTTAGTTGTATTTAAATTTTTGTAATTTTAGTTCGTAAAATCGATCAGCCTTTTACAATCGCAAAATTCTATTATTATTAATATTATTATTATTATACTTGTACGATATATCGATTTTAAGCGACTCTTAAGAAACCCTTAGAAAAATTATAATTTTACTTGTAAATAATTCAAAATATTATTCCTGTATCGAAGTGCAATAATAAAATATGTTTAATTAGTGCCAAAGTAATTGCGACGAAAAGAATATAAGAAGAAGAAGAAGAAAATTATGATGATGAGGATGAAGAAGAAAAGGAAGGAGGAAAATGATAAAAAAAGATTTGAAAAGATAAGAAAATGAAAGATAGAATGATAGAAAGAAATATGAATGAAGAATAATAATTATGCGATCCATTTTTTTTTTAGCGACGGATTATTTATGGCAGGTGCGATTTCTCTCTCTCTCTCTCTCTCTCTCTCGTTGAATAAACTCCGTTTAAAAATATGGTACGCCCTTTTTAACGTCACATTGATATTCGATAATGATAACGCGATAAGCAGAAATGCTATGAGAAAGAGATTTTAAACGAAGAAAGATGAATAATAAAAAATGATAAAATTGAAGTTAAGGGATAATAAATTTAGTTTAAACCCGTCTTTTAAAAAAAACAATTATTAATCTAGTAGAAAGTAAACGTTTCTAGCTGTTTCCCTCCTCCCCCACCCCCACCATAAGCACCATCGATGTAACTTCTTTTTTATACTTGTAGAACGTAAGAGGACAATACGCACCTGTAACGCGAAAGGGGGAAAAAAAAAAGATTCTCAATTAACATAATAAATACATAATAAATAAATAAATAAATAAAATAAAATAAAATTAAAATGCATAAATAATTAAGTATATACATAAATGCATAACATAAATAATAGATGAATGCATAGAGTCTCTTATACATGATATTATAAAAAAAACGCGTAACGTTAATTAGAATACGTGTTAAACGTGTTTCTGTAAATAATAACATTATATTACTATAGATCTATTATTAATTAATTAATTAATTACTATATCACACTAGAGGAGACTCTCGATGAATGGATTATGATTAAAGAAAAATGAAAAAAAAAGGAAAAAAGGTTTAAAAAAAAAAGGAAAAAAAAAAAAAAGGTTAAACAAAATTACAGTTATGATGAGTGAAATCTAATCGTTGTAATTTAGCCGACTTATGTTGTATTTTCGCATACAACGCTATAGATAATATAATTGTAATATTTTATCGAAGATAACAACAAGAACGAAATAAACGAAGAAGAGAATAAAAAAATAAATTAAAAGGGTCGTCGATAAGAATAGATTACGTTTTTCGAGAACCCTTTTATCGATGAATAACGAAACAAGAAAATAGTAATAATAATAATAATAATAATAATAAGAATAATAATAATAAAAGGTTTCCTTCCAATGTTAGAACAATAGGGGAGGGGAGAGCAGAGGAAGGAGATATAATTCGTTGAAATTTTTTGAATGAAAAACTCGTCGAGTTTTATTTGTCACCCTTTAGAACGTTAAACGTATGTATACATATTATAATATATCTAGCGCATAAACGAATATAATTAAATTCTATATATGAATATATACATATATAACGTATATACATATATATATATACATGTAGATTTGTATATATTTATATATGTATAATCCGTATATGGGAAATAAAGCCGTTCACATCTCTGTATCATGGAGAATTGATTTTTATTTTTTATTTTTTATTCAGGATTAATGGACTATGTATAATAAATTCAAATTGTATGCTTATCATTGTAAATAAAACTATTCTTACCTATAATAATAACAATTTTCAAGATTGAATTTCGATATTTCAAACTAAATGCAGAATTAGTTAGATAAAGGTGCATTGGAAAAATTTGAAAAAGGTCTCTCTAACGAAGTAAGTAATAATACAATTAATTATTATTTTATATACGTAATATAAAAATATACATTTTTTTTATTTCAAATTATCTTATTTGTATAAAAATTAAATCTCGTAAATTAAATGAAAAAATACTGGAAGGATTAAACATGATAATTATATTTTAATATTGACTATGATATTTTTTGTACGTGAAAATTATTTATGTTTTTATTAAATACACATACACACACATAAAAATACATAAACGCACGCTCGCACATACCTACAATAGTCAAAGAAATATATTTCGGAAAAATATTATGTTATATTTTCTGTTAGATGAAAATTCTATAGGAACAACTAAAAGTAGGTCAACAGAACGTGATACTTTCTATTAGGCGCAAAAAAAATAGACAAAGATGGGCAGGGTCACAGATGAATCCGTACAAGGGTAGAATAGAACCAATAAAATCTTCATAGAATAGGAACTAAATTCGGCAATAAAAAAAAAATTAGAAACTACATCGAAGAGAACTTTCTAAAAAGGGTTGAGAGTTTTGTTAATTCATCTAGATCTTCAGTTATATGGGTTAGAACATCGGGAATGGATCTAGTCTTGTTCGGTAAACTTCGAACGATGTATCTTTTCTATATACTCGCGAACGGAAAACTATTTTTATCGTGGGGTTAACATACAGTGATTACGATTTGTTCTCGTTGATTGCAAAGTGGGTGATGATCTTCAAAGTGATGTGTGATATGTGGATAGTGTATCGTTGATATTCCTCTAATTCTACAAGTTATTATTATCGTCAGGATTATTTGTGTTCGATATTTTCAATACTATTGAAGACAAAATGAAGAAATAGAAAGAAGATGCACGTGCAAGAGTTATATACGTTTAATTATTTCGCGAAAAATGGATAGTCGTTAAAATTGCAATAACGATAACGAAATCGATAATAATGAAAACAATTAGCTGTAGACTCATTTCTTGTAGATTTTCATTTAGAAGAGACAGAAATAGAGATAGGAGAGTCAAATGAAAATAAATTCTAAAACTAATTAGATTTTTCAGTCAACGTGAAAAATAAAAACAAACGACAGTCTATCGGATTCATCATCGGTACTTTTTCAACCCAAATAATTGCATTTACTATTCTTAAACGTGTCAAGGTTAACAAACAAAGGTTAACAAACATATTTTATGAGTTTTTTTATCTGCAAACGATCGATCGTCATTGTGTAGAAGGTAAAAAATTTTTCTATTCACCCCTTTCCTGTAGATATATTGATGGGAAAGTAACGTTTAACCAATCGTCTTTAAGGATCCATGAATACATTCGCATAATTATGATTACTTAACCGCATATTTTCAACGCTAAACTCTTATTAACCATTGGTTCGTAAATCATGTTTATGTGGTAAACTTTATAGTTGTCTTAGCTTCTCGCCAAGCGAATCGTGGTTTTAAATAATTCACTTTTGTTGTTTAGAACTTGTGGATATCGATGAAGCAGATAGAACATTACGAAAGTTTGTCGAATACATTTTTTTTCCGATTCATTTTTTACTTACAATTAAACATTTAACTTATTATTATTTCTACGAATGATAGAGAAAACATATTTATCTTAAGTATATATAAAATTAAATTCACAAACGAAAATTAAAATATTATTAATAAATGTTAAATTAAATTAGATTAGATGGAATTCGTAGGAAATGTAATATTTGCGAGCAAAGAATTTTTCTTATTTTAGTTTCCACATTTGTCGTAAAGTATAATTATTAATTTGACTGATAAAAATTTGAATATATTCGAAGTAAATGCAAAAATTACATTCGATTAGATTGAATTCAACAAAATGCAGAGAAAATTCGGGAAACAAAGTCACAGAATTTATTTGAATTCCTACAAAAGTAAGAAAAAACACAAACTTCCATTAAATATAATATAAATATTTAAATTAATAATAAAAAAATATTTGAATATTTTAATTACATGCAAAAATTAAATTCGATAAGATGGAATTCGAGAGAAAATGCTAAATTCGGGAACAAAGATAAGCCAAGTTAAGGTTCTCGCAGAAATTCATTTTTGATGGTCGTGACGAATCCAGTCGTGGATAAATGGTGGGAAAGGGTTTTTTAGAGAGAGAGAGAGAGAAAGAGAGAGAGAAAGAGAGAGAGAAACAGAAAAAGGAGGGAAAAGAGGGAGAGGTAAAGGTAGAAGAGGTGAGAAGGATTACCTCGAGGAACGGCTTTCTTGCCTGTAGAACGAGCTTCCCTCTTCCCCCCACCTATCTTCGATGTAACATCGACCTTTTATTAGGGTAGGAGCCGAAGGCTCATTGGTTAACTCTTATACGTACAATGTTGCAGTTTGTTGCAGCCTCTCGAGAATCTGGGATCTTTATTAGCTCGGGACATGGCCACTCCGAATTAAATCTTCTTTCCTTTCACAAACTCAAGTTTTTGATAAGCGTATCCTCTAACCGCGAATGCATTATCCTTGGCTTATTTTTTATTTTCTGTATTTTACATGATTTTAATACGATTTGGATATTTTTTTCAATCTTTCTAAATATATAATAAAATTCATTTTAGTTCGATTCTTGTAACAATCTATTGAGAAATATATTTTTCTTCTTAAACTCTTTTTAAATCCGACTTTGATCGATTCGATTTGAAATCTTTTATATATATATATATTTGATTTGAGTTATTTTTTATTCTATACATAGAAAAAATATTTTATGTTAAATCGATTTGATTCATAAATCGTCTTATTATTTTTCCTAAAAGATAAAAAAAGAAAATATTAAAACTACCTTCAAATTTATTTTTGATTCGATTGCAACGTAATCTCCACGCATCTCTCTTTCTCTCTCTCTCTTTCTCTCTCGTATATGCTTCCCATATCATGATAACAAGAGAGAAGATAAAACACGAATGAAATAGCAGATATAAATGAACATTTCCAAGTCTCATCGGCGTCCTGAATTTTCTATCAGCAATCAACTAAATTTCCGGGTAAAAATGAATCGGGTTGGGAATATTCGTCGGTAGGTTCATTTACACGGGGTTTTAATTTACAACCGGGTGTAAAACAACCGTGTGGACGTTTTCTGTCATAATCCTTCTCGTCCAGTCGGAATCACTCTTTATACCAACCCTCTCTTTCTCTCGATTGCACTAGCGTACGTTTGAATTAGGGGGATTGAAGTACCCCAAACAAAGATAGAAAGAAAGATATAAAAGAGAGAAAAAAGAGAGAGAGAGAGAAAGAGTAAGAGAGGATCGTTCGTTGACGTCTAAATTCGATCGTACATTTCCCCTCCCCCTACTGCCACCACCATCACCCCTCACCACCACCACCATTACCACCGTTACCAGCCATCCGTTATGGCAACTCTTCGTTTTCGTTCGTCGGGAGTTAGCGATTCGGTCTGGAATTGTTCTTTGACCCTCCTCGCGAACTTCCATAGTTCCGTCAGACTTATCGCTGTTCGCCTAATGGAATTGCGTTGCTATACTACTGCTACCACTCGCGATACCCGAGACTCGAATAAAAGCGAAACGCTCTGAGGAATTCCTGAAACGCACGTATCCTGCTCTTAATCCGCTCACGGATTTTCCGCACCCCATGGCTTTTCTTCTTCAACGCCACTCTCTCTCCTCTCTCTCCTCTCTCTCTTTCTCTCTTTCTATCTCTCTTTCTTCTCTATAGCCTAACATTTTCCCTCCTTTTACCTTTCGCATCGTTCACCCAACGTTCTTCCGAGCACGATGAAGCCATTCGTCTTTCGGATATATTTAGTTTTACGTTCTTTTCCTACACCGTCCTCCACCTTCTCTAAAAGATATTTTTGATTATTTACATTACAGAAACCATTTCGTGTTCTCGTTTCTACGTCGAGTAGTAGTATAGTATTGGATGCTTTTAAATAGCGTTAATTACATCGACGAGTTTATATATATTATTAGGTGTACAAATAAGTTATCGCCGTTCAACAAAGTATGGCTTTATCATTAAATTATGGTTAAAATGGTCTGATGTAAAACGTCATATCGTAAAGTAAGACATCTCTCGACAACATAATCTTGATATATTAGTGATTTTGTATTGGTATCGGATATTTTTTTTCCTTCGAAAATTCCCAGTTTTAGGCCGAATAAGCACCATTTGCGGGGACTTTTGATTAAATTATTTAATTTAAAGAAATCTACATCTGATGAGCATCGATTGCTTGTAGAGGCATATGTCGAGGCTTTTTTAAGTTAGAGAACTTTTCATGAATGGTTTTTATAGTTCAAGAACAGAGACTTTGACGTCAAAGACAAAGTACGTAACGGAAGGCCGAATGTGTACGAATTCGCGGAATTGGAAACATTATTGGTTAAAGATTCATGCCAAACGCAAGAAAAACTTGCACTTATATTAGGAGTAACTCAGCAAGCAATTTTACATCTTTTAAAATCATCAAATGCTTAATTTTTTATTAAGAACGGCGGAAATTTCTTTGTACACCTAATATTATATGTTTAAGTGACTATATCTTTTCGATATTAACAACGACTATAATCGTTTTTAATCGGACTTTTGCGGAGTATTAACAACAATTATTTATAAACAATCGTTTAAATCTTATTACACTTCAAAACGCGTTTTCATATCAATACTTCATGTTACACGAGAAAGAAATAAATTGGTGTGAGTGACAAGCGTAGCAATGAAAAACGAAACCGTATTAAAATTGTTGATAATATTGAACGAAAATTCTAACAACGAAGTAAAAATATTGAGAGTATTTTTTCTCCGTATTAAATCAACGACAAAAGAAAGAAAGATGGAAGGGTGAGAGAAAGTAACTCAAAAAAAATGGTCTAAAAAAAAAAGAAAGATAGCGACGAAAAACGAAACCGTAACGAAATTGTTGATAATATTGAACGAACATTTGAAAGAAAATTCTAACAACGAAGTAAAAATATTGAGAGTATTTTTTTTCCTCTGTATTAAATTGACGACAAAAGAAAGAAAGATGGAAGGGTGAAAGAAAGTAAATGAAAAAAATGCTCCAAAAAAAAGGAAAGAAAGAAAGAATCGGATTCTGTAGAAATGTATAGAATATTAGAAGAGTAAGGAGAAAAGGGAGAAAGGTTTTGGAAATGGGAGTAGAGGAGAAAGGCAACATGGAGAGCAGAAAAGAGAAAGAGAGATAGAGGGAGAGAGAAACGGTTTCGCACAGGCCAGAAAGATGGTCTAATGGTCGAGGATGGTCTCGTCCCACCCCATAATGCCCCATATACTCGGCAATTTATGCGCCGAAACGTATTAAATATCTCCTTCTACCCACCCCTCTCCCCCCCCTACTTCGTTCCTCGTAAGATCTCCTCGCAACATGGCGCATCTTTGGTCCATAGCAACGGTCACTATATATTAAGGGTAATATTTTAAATGTGGTATACCTACATTGTAAATACAAGAAAATCCGTTGGACTCCTTTTCTAAGAATAGATCGTATTTGGAACATGCGATTATAAAACGAATCATTCCAATAACAAAAACCAACTAATGCTGTTTTCTTTTTATTACAATTCTTTTATATTCTTTATTTAATAATTTATATATTGCATTAAAAATAAATTCAATTCGAATACAATGTGCTTCCGAAATTGTCATCAGATAAACTTTTATTATTTATTATACACACATGATATATTAGGTGTATAAATAAATTTCCACCGTTCTTTTTAAAAAATTAAGCATTTGATGATTTTAAATGATGTAAAATTGCTTGCTGAGTTACTCCTAATATAAGTGCAAGTTTTTTTTGCGTTTGGCACGAATTTTCAACCAATAATATTTCTAATTCTGCGTATTCGTACACTTTCATTCTTCCGTTACGTATTTTATCTTCGACGTCACAGTCTCTGTTCTTGAACTATAAAAACTATTCATAAAAACTTCTCTAACTTAAAAAAGCCTTGACATATGCTTCTACAAGCAATCGATGCTCATCAGATGCAGATTTCTTTAAATTAAATAATTTAATCAAAAGTTCCCGCAAATGATGCTTATTCGGCTCAAAACTCGACACTTTCGAACGAAAAAAAATATCTGTTATCGATACAAAATTACTAATATACCAAGATTATGTTGTCGAGAGATGTCAAATCCTACGATATGACGTTTTACATGAGACAATTTTAACCATAATTTAATCATAAAGCCATACTTTGTTGAACGGCGATAACTTATTTGTACACCTAATATAATTAGTTAAAATTTGTATAAAAAACTTAAAAAACCTTTTTCTTTATTTAAATAATTTTATAAAAAATATTAATTATAAAAATAGAATTAGAATATGTTCATGAGAAAATTGTCACAATGAAATTTATTCGTTATATCTACGAGTAGAATAATTACTTTGATATCATTATTAAAAATCGTCGTTATTTTCTCCAGTTTAATTTATGGAACAAAGCCGGTCGGACGGGACGAAGAGAACGAAGTAAAGAAACGAGTAAAACGGTCCAGTTTATTCTCGATCTTAAAAAGCCAACCGAAATCTCTTTCTCTTTCTCTCTCTCTTACACTCTCATTTAAGCGTAACGTTCAACATGAAAGCTCACCGAGGCGAGCTCGCCTTTTCGTTGCAATCTCGATCTCACCCTTAATTTAGATCTCAGAGAGGATTATATAATGCGATTTTAAATGAGCAAAGAAAGAGAAAGAAATAGAGAGAGGAAGAAAGTGAGAAAGCTGGTAGCGCAGTATTTCTTGGCATATCGAAATCATTTCCAGACCGCATATCCACCATATTCTACGTTGAAGAAGTTCGGTACCCTCTCCCTCTTTTTCCCACTCTTTCTCACTCTGTTTCTTTCTTTCCGTCTCTCTTTCCTGTAACTCATTCCCTCTCTATTTCTCTCTTCGAATCTTAAATCCCGAGGCAAGCGTCTCCCTAATTCCGGGAAGCTAGTCGCGGCTAACGTCCAATTTATTTACTCGTCCTGCAAAATCCTCTCTCCGATTGGACGACCAGGTCACTCGGCAGAAAAGCAACGCGTTTTGCTCTCCTCCACGCGGATGCTTTAGTATACTATACGTATTAGAGCTTCCATCTTTTTTCCCTTATAGTATCTTCTTGCTCTTTTCTTTCGTATTCGTTCGAAACATTTAACCGGATATTTTATGCCTCGACCGAGTGGAGTACCGTCTTTCGTGCGATCCCAACAACCGTCTCTTTCTTTCTTTCTCTCTCTCTCTCTCTAGTACACTGCAAACAGGATAATAACGTCGGCACACGGACAGTGCCGTCATTTTGCGATTTTATTATATCGTCCGTTATTGTCCAACCGTGGAAGGGATTAAATGCTCGCGGTATCCGCGAGCCACCTTAATTGGGATTAATACGAGAACGATAGGCGTACGAAAAGAAAACGGTGGAATCCAAAAAGGGTACGAAGGAACTAACCGAACGAATCGAATGAACGAAGGAATGAACGAACCAAGAGTATCATCTCGAATCGTCGCGATTCGTCGCTTTGTAAATCAGAGGACAGACCGGCATCCTTCTCTTCTTTTCTCTCTTTCTCTCTTACACCGGAAAGCTCTTAAGATCTTCTCTTCGTATCTTCATCCGCGTGTAACCCTTTTTTCGAATCCTGATGTTTATGCCGGAATATTTTAGATACAAAGTCTTCCAAAGTATTATACGACGGTGGGCGTCGAGAAAGAAGTATACTGAGAGAAGATGGCGACCTCTCTAAGAAAAGAAGATTTTAACTTCGGTTCTTTGAAAGAAGGATAAAATACTATACTATATTTCAAACTGTCTCTTCTCCTACTACCTATCGTCATTTCCATAAGCAACTTTCGGATATATATACGTATATATTTATTTTCCTTTTTTTTTTACTAAGGCTTAGGTATACGTCATGTCTGATAATAATACACGAGAAACTAACAGATTAAACATGGGATTTGAATTTTTCATGGATTTTTCTATCTTCGATTAAACTACTGAATCGAAGTTACACAAATTTATTTCACATTTTTTATGACACTGGAGAGAATGTTCTTTTTCTTTTTTTTTTCTTTTCCTTTTAATTCCTATCATTGATTAGAGATTTGATTATCGCCAGACGTCGAAGACATTAAATATTCTAATCTTATACTTATACTAGACTTTACCTTCAAATAAGAAAGTTTACAGAAAGATAAGTCAAAGATATTTCAAATTGTTGTCGTGAATAAAATAAGAACGTTGCTGGAAACAAAGTAATTTATTTTTTTCCAGACAAAGATTCGCGAGGATGATTCTTATATCTTTTTTTATACGTGTATATTTCAGTAACGAGGAAGAATGGTTCGTGGAAAGCAAAGGGGTCGAATGATTCGAGTCAAGCGTATTTGTAGCTGTGCTACATCAATCACGTTCTTAGAAAGTACGATAAGAGAGAGAGAGAGAGAGAAAGAAAGTGTATGTACAGTGATAATAACATTTCCAAGAAAATCTATGAAAGAGAGATATCGTCGCAAGAAAACGAATCCGAGTAGCATAACGAAAAATCAATCTGCGAAACGTTAAAAACGATTCGAATTTTTCGTTTTATTCCAAGAGATGAAAGTAGATGCAAGAAGAGATATTGAAATCTATCAACTTGATATCCGGTTAAAACGTTAACGACGTTTCCCTTTTTTTTTTTCTCTTAGCGTGACGATATTTCAAAATAATCATTTCGTCGAGAAAAAAATCTTGACAAACAAGCAGATATGGTTGGAACGATCGATTAGAAGTAAAGTAATTAACGCGAAGTACGTAATTGTAGAAAATAATGGAACGTAATTGGACGATTGCGGAGTTTCTACGGTGTCATTAGAGCGTCCCGTGAAAGTTCACTTTTAAAGAGTCTTGGAGATGATTCAATAGTGCAAGCTTGAAAACGTCGGAACTTATTGGAGCGAAGAGTTACGGCTGGATAGACCGATACGCACTGCTACCAATGGATTTTATAAGATCAAACCGAACACCTTATGGGAGAATATTCAGCAGCCTCGTTGAACAAAATGTAAAGGACGTTTTATCTCTTCGCTGATTTTTTTTTTCCTTCCATAAGATTTTACTAGCTTGAACTTTGTATTTTATGCGAAAACGATAATACTTATATACGTGAGAATAGTTACAATATATAAATTTCAAACGAACTTGTAAGACCAAGCAGAACACGTTGAAGAAACAAAAGATATGATCACTTATCATTGATTTTTTTCTCTAGTAGCTTTGAACTCGTATTTTATGTGTGTTACATATTACAAAAATTTTAAACAAAGACTTCCAGTATTCGGTAGCGTTCAGATAATCTACCGATTCATGGAATAACATTAAGATTGGAGTCATCTTCGAGAAAAAGGAAATGGGACAAGATCTTGACGTCGAAAACAAGCGGATATAATATTGAAGTAGAAGAAGAAGGAGTAGGAGAAGAATGGGAAGAAAGAAAGAAAGACAAAAAGAAAAATGTGGAAGTAAAAGGAGAATGTTGAAGAGGAGAGAACGGAGGGCGCCACTGCACAGCCCGAGAAGACATTCGCCTTAAACAAAATGCGTCTTGGGTCTCCCCCTTTCTCTGTCTTCTTCTAATAGAAAGAGATACCACTCCTCCCTCGAAGTCTAGCGCCGCGCCCAAACGACGATGACGTCGGCACACGGTGATGCACATCGACAAGTCCAACAGTCTCCGTCTCTCTTTCTCGTTGCATTACAAACAGAGGGTAGAGTGAAGCTGTCTTTCTTTCATTCCGTTCTTTATCTCTTTTGTAGTCTAGGAAGAAGATAGATACATATATAGAAAGAGAGAGAGAGAGAGAAAGATATAGAAAAAGTATCCGAATCGCCATCTTTGTCACTCGTGGTAGAAGGAGAGATGGAAACAGGGAGAGGATTTCGAGGGGGTATTACCATCAGCATCAACAGCAGCAGCAGCAGCATCGGCAGCAGCATTGGGAATGGCAGCAGGAGGAAGGTATCCCTCTCCCTTTGGTTATAGCGAGGGTCGTCGAAAGAGAACCGAGGCGCGGTTCTGCTGCTGGCTGCAACAGGGTGGCAGCTGGAATCTTCTCCGTGTTTGAGGAGAAAGCTAGAACGTTGAGGATGGTTGCGACGGTGGTGATTGTGGTGGTGGTGGTGGTGGATAGTGGATGGTGGTGGTAGTGGATGATGGGTGGTGGAGGTAGTGATGTCGGCGGGGATGATGGTGGGAGAAAGGGGGGAGAAAAGGGGCCGTTCGCAAAGTGTCCCTAAAACTTTTACAATCGCTCGGCAGCTCGCTCGCTCGCTCGCGCTAGGGCTATGCTTGATGGCGTATCTTCCAATGTGAGTTGCCCATAATACTAAGATGTACGGCTGCGCCGGTAGGGGTCCCGGTCTCTCACTCACTTACTACCTTATAGTATAGCAAAGTCAAAGGCGTATAGTGTGTCGAACGCTGAACGTACGGCCGCGTTCCATCGCGTTCAACCGGCTCGCGATTATTCGACTTAGAGAACTTAATTATTTTCAAAGTTGCTTATCGAAAGATCGACCGACTGACTTGCTCTGCTAGTCGTACTCTTCCTCGTCTTTGACCACGAGGAAGGATAGGGAGTAGAGAGGGAGAGGGAATGAGAGAGAGAGAGAAAGAAAGAGAGACAGACAGAAGCAGTCGGATTCGATATACGTTTCATAGTTACCATTATTCATTAGTTGACATGCTTTTAAAAGTGATAGTCATTCGCATAAGGTTCGCGTGTGTCGAGTCGAAAGGAAATAGTCTCTGGCGTGTATTCAAGGTCGCTGATCGATCGCAAGTGTCGCATGATGCACGAATTTGTACCCTCTATCTCTCTCTCTCCCTCTCTTTCATTTCCTCCCTCTTTGCGCTTGTTTCTTGTCTCTCTCTCTCTCTCTCTCTCTTTCTCTTTCTCTTTCTGGTACTTCCTACCGTGTCTCGAATATCACAACGATGAAATTGATGAAAACAATCGGCCGCTCCACCAGGATGCCAATGTCCACTGACACCGGCACGCCACCGTCACGGCACTGCGGCGCAACGCCTCCGTTTAACATCGTCGGATCGCGAAACAGTGGAGAGGAAAAGGGGGGAAGCTCGAGCGCGCCTCCTGGTAAGCCTTTGCCTCCTACGAGTACGATGAGAAAATTAACATGCTGCGAATCTCGATCCTGTTATAAATCTACTTAATTATCTACCGTGTGCTTATTTCATTATCATACTTCATTATCTAATCTTCATATCTCACGGATCGTCCATTTTCGTTTACGTTTCTAATCTTGCGTTTAATCGTCGCACCCCTAATCTTATTTTTAGTCACGACAACGTCGACAAACACATTTTCTATTTCATCGGACATCGTTTTTTAATTGACGATCTTTCTGCACAACAGTTATTACAGTGATTCAGATAATAAACACGCGATTAATTAAACGTCGTAATGGGGGATGAAATTAATCAAAGGAAGAAAGAGGAAAAGGAGAAAGAACACGCGTTTGTAAATATTTAAAACTGGTATGATCGAGTAGCTATTATTTCGTCGGCCGACGATTATTCGGAGGACATCGAGTTTGGAATGGAGACGACTGTTTGAAGTTTGTTCGGTTACTAATTAAAATTTCCCTTACCTTTATCTTTCTCTCTTTCTTGATTGTTTTTTTTTTATCTCTTTATCTATTATTTCACTCACTCTGATTCACTTTTGACGAAACCAACCCCTCTTAGAATATTTTCGTTATACAACTTCACGCGAAACAAACTTATTATGTCACTGTAGCTATCAATTAGTATTATTTTTTGTCAGTAACTTGGTACTCGTTAAACAAAGATGCAAATATAAAAAGAGAGAGAAAAAAATAGATAGAGATAGATTATAGATAAATAGTTAGATAGATAGATGGATAGATAGAGAGCGGCGAACTCGTGAATTCCATGAGTCGAAGCGAGCGACGACCGAACGAACCCGAAGCATACCGAACGTTATTGATTGGCCAGTCGCTCGTTTCGTTCCGTGGCCACGCCCACGGAACCCGATAACTCTCACGATGAGATCTCGAAAACCATGCGCTATGTGGCTTTCTCTCTCCTTCTTTCTCTCTTTCCGTTTATCCATGATTTCTTCTTATCATATCCTCATCTTCCTCTTCTTCTTCTTCCTCTTCTTATTCTTCTTTATCTTTTTTCACGTCTTACTTAAGCAAATCATGAAAATACTCGGCTACTTTTATCGACTTTTCGAAGATGCTAAGTGGATGTAGATTTTCTGTAATGCCTTAATCCAATGGCCAATTGTGGTCTTAGAGAATGAATCATTTTGATAGAAATTGAAAATAAATACAATCCTTACGATCGTTGGATACCCATTACTATTACATGATTAATTTGAATGATTATACTTTGATTATAATTTTAAATACGTTAAAGTAAGAACGTGCTGTTTTTATGTTTGAGATTTATCATGTTTTGATAAAGATTTTTTGTTCTTCTGTAATTTATATCTAATTATCGGTTAACTTATATGCATATATATATCAAATTAATTATAGTCTCGCGACGGAAGTATCATGAAATAATTAATATCTAAATTATAGTATTTAGGTGTATATGATTAGATGCAATAACGAGATACTAGCATTAACATTTTTAAGCGAAGATATATCATTTTTCTATACTAAAAAATTATTAAATACTGAGGGAAAAAAAGGAAGACAATTATTGAGTTTCTTTCTTTTAAACATAAAGCAATATCATTGTCATATTAAATCATAGTTCTCCTTCACCGAAGAAAAAAAAACCCCGACGTAGTTAGCTAATAAAATAATTTCTTTTCTATGCATATATAAAAATTATTTATTATCGATTAACTTGTCAAATTGATCGTATTAAAGTGTCGGTACTATCATGGATATTATAGTTGATATAAAAATAATATTATTAGTGTTTAGATACATTTGATTAGATACAAATGTTTACGATTAATAAAAACTTACGTATAATTGTCTTATATTAAAATATATCAAATAACGGAGTAGACGATTACGTTGATGATAATGATGGCTTATGTTTAACGTAAAATAACATTGTCGTAGTCGTTTTAATCGTTGCGTAGTTGTCGTCAAAATAAAAAGATTGAAAAAAAAAAATAAGAATAAAGTAAATGGTGTTCGGCCGTGAAAATATTTTCTTTGTATACGTTTATATATAAAAATACTTATATAGTTTTTAAAATCGTCCGGATAAGCACACAGCTCGAAACCGGCCGATGGCTGAGACGATAGTCGTGTAATGTTACATGTCACGACATACTCCGGTGCACACGCTCGTTTATTAAGTGTCTATATCTTAGTGCATTTTATGCGGTAAAAGCACAACGGAGAAGGATGCCTAAATCGTTTACACGCGAACCAAGGCAACCACTAGAATACCCATTTCTTTCTCTCTCTCACTCTTTCTCCACTCTTCTACTCCTCTTTAGTATATTTGAAAGCTCGTTTATATACACGTTATCTACGTTTATGTTCGATAATTCGTCTGCATGACTTAAGCCTAAATGCGCTTTTAAAGTTACTAGTTTATATAGTATTTACGATGTCTCGACTTTGACAACGGAAACCAAAGTAAAAACATCATTAAAATAAGGAAAGAAATAAATGTTATAAATATATCGTAGATCGGGAATCGTGCCAATCGTTGTATATCTACCCTTACAATCTCATATTTTCACTGCCCCACACCTTCGTCTCCTCATTGCTCTGTTATATATGTAAATATGCATTTTATTTCCTTCGAATGTCGAAAGATTAACCATAGCGTGATTTTCGTTTATTTTCGTTAGCGAATCTCTAGCTGTGTTATCGAAATAATGATACGATCGATAAATATCAAATTTTTATAGCGTTTACATACCCCAAGTGTATTTTTCTATAGTTTTGTTGTGCTCCGATTACTTTTACCAGATATTTTTTATTTTATATATCGAGGATAATCGTAAGAAGATAATCCGTTAAAGAATATTCTACAAAATGTGTCTCGTGAGGTATTTACAAACGTTATAAATACTTGAACGTTCAAAAGCTTTTATCTGTATCTTTCTAGGTCGCATAAATACACTCGAGTGTCTTCCTCTTGAAAGAAATCTCGGGGAAAAAATTCTCGTTTTGATTCATCAAGATGGTTTCAAAACCTTTTGGTGGTATTTACGACTGTTCTACTTTCTATTTTTTTTTTCTGTTATTTTATTTTCATTCTTTTCTTTTCTATAGTAATCTTCAGTCGGGGAAAAGACATTTTTTTTGTAAATTTTTCTTCTATTCCTATCCATCCGTCGGTCAAACAAAGTAAAATCTACCATCGAAGATGAAAATAGAACGTGTTTGAATTTCGACCTGATCTTTTATGCTACTAGTGTTAGCTGGCAAACTAGTCAGCCCTTTTCATGTTTCATTTCCTAACGTGCAAGAGAATATTTCTCTTATTCCTCCTCCCTCATTCAACTTTCTTAAACTAAGAAAATTCAAAAAGGGGACGTCGGAAAATACGTCATGTAATTCTAACGCGAGCCATCGCCTACATTTAGAAGTTTATTTTCCTTCCTAAGATCCTACGGGTAAAGTTAACAAGTATTATCGAGCAAATAAAATACAGCTTTATATTTGGTCTAGTTTAAGGCGTGTTAACTTAGAAAACAGAAAAGGAGTTATCTCATTATCTATTATCTGTTAATTTACAATTCCATTTAAACGGTTCCAACCCCTCAGCATGTACAAATATACTCGCAAGTGTTAGAATTTGGAAAGTAACTTTGATTTCAAGAAAAGC
Source organism: Mischocyttarus mexicanus (assembly GCA_023678845.1). Taxonomy (NCBI): domain Eukaryota; kingdom Metazoa; phylum Arthropoda; class Insecta; order Hymenoptera; family Vespidae; genus Mischocyttarus; species Mischocyttarus mexicanus. The sequence continues at coordinate 1,051,764 of JACGTP010000033.1, read as the reverse complement.
AATGCTTCGTTATTTTATATGAATATTTGTGCTGGTAATAAATAATCGTTACCTTAGAAAATGTCTACGTGAAAAAATATGAAGGTTTGACTTGAAAGAAAAAAAAAGAAAAGAAAAGAAAAGAAATGAAAAAAAAGATAGAAAAATAAAGGAAAAGATGATCACTGAAGTGGAAATACAGATGGTTAGGTTGGGTGGTATTCGGTGATCCTTTGTAAATGAAATGGACATTTTCTTTGGTTCATTCTCGTTCGTTTCTCCATCATTCGTGGTTGCATCCGTGGGAATAGGAGAAACAGACGTCTCAGTTTCCATCCATAGAAAAGCTAAAAATTTTCCGTGAACGCCCACGACCCTCGCCATTGGTTCGTAACATTTCACGCTTGTGACCAGCGGCATCCTACCGACTATGTACCTACGTGAGTCGAATGTTCGATACACGAATAAGGTGCACCTTCTTCGACGACTCGCGGCCTCTTCCGTTTTTCGTGCAGTGCGCATGGTTATCCTCCTCGAAGGAAATACTGTCGACGACGAAACGAGTGCGTTAAGGGATGTATCGACTAGGAGGTACACGAGATGTTACAGTTAGACGTTTATAAAGTTTTCTATAGATTACATCCCTTTTTCATCCTTCATCGCGAGATTATTATAATAATTAATCGCAAGTAACATCTACGCGCATTTACATCCAATTGTATTCGTTGCAATTATTCGAGAGTGTTAAGAATATTTTTTATATTACAGTGATACGATTTTATTTTTCTTCCATTTCGATAGTGACTAACGTTCAGTGATTATTAACGGGTAAATATAATACTTCATAATTTTTATTCTCTTAAGTGAACAAAAAAACGTGCTAAAGAATATCATCGTATCGATTATTTGTAATCATTATTATTATTAATATTGGATTTTATTTAGAAAAATAATTAATAATATATATCCACTGTATTTTATATCAAGTTTATCAAAATAGGTTATATATATGTATATTTTGTTTATATCGGATATGAATTATTTGACTCATATCCAAATAAGAATTATTTCTAATCTTTCTTGATTTCTTTTTTACCAAAAATACAAATGAACATTAAGTCGCGTTAAGCGTAAGATTTGAAATTTTCTTAAGAGAAGAATGATATCAAAGGTCGGAATAAATCTCAATATACTTGTTTAAATAGAAGGAGAAACGAGTGACCGGTAGATAGACGAGCACGAGTGAAGAAGGAAGGAGGAGGTGTAAGTGAGTGGGAGACCAAGGGGGTAGGCGCAGGCGCGATGAGACGATAGGAAAAGTAGAGAGAGAGAAATAGAGAGAGAAATAGAGAGATTGATAGGAGAAGGGTGAATAGTCTGTTCCGTAGAGAGAGCACATGGTTCCCCCTTCCCGACCCCCTATCCCACCACCCTCGCGGTGTTACCATTCCGCGATCCTACCACCTTCGAACCTTTCGTTCGGGGGATGATACTCGTAAATAATCATGGTGGGGTTATCTCCTGCGCCTTCGTGGACTACACCGATCAGAACCATGAAGATCGGGAAGGGTTCCTCCCTCTAATACGCGTAAGAGAAAGAAAATGGAAGAAAAATAGAGATAGAGAGAAATAAAAAGAGAAGAAAATCAGATCTTAAGGTCTCGTTAGGGGGGACATCAAACTGTTCAAATCTTGACCTAGGTGACTGTGTGTGGTCTTTGAGTGAGCTAACGTTATCTTTCCTGATCCTCGGAGAGTATCATTGGTTAGTGAGGTGATTTTTCTGTTGCTTTTCCGATCAAAATCATGGACTAATTTGAAGATGAATAGAATTTTTGTATAGTTTCAAACTATTGGAAAATTGTAGTAAATTTTTTCTTTGTTTATTTATTTTTATATATGATCATCGCAGTATCATTCTTCTCCCTGTTTCTTTTTATGTTTCTTATCTTTCACAAACAGAGGTCGAATTGCTAATTCATCGGGTATTAAACGCAATATGTTTAAAAATAAAAAGAAATAAAATAAAATAGAGATAACGGAAGATAAGAGAAGACGAGTAGTAAGTTAAATAAATATGCATTCGCGTTGGTATGAAAATCAGACGACGGAGAGATGTGCCACGAAGGATTTCGTTCGAACGTTTCGCGTTAAGTGCGGGAGTGCGCGCCGATTTATTTCATTGCGTTTCATGCCGAGACCACTAGAGTGCGGTGACCAGTGGATCAACGACTTCCTCGAGGAAGGATCATTAAAGGAGGTGAGTTTGTATCTTTAATAATGATTATTCGAATAATTTTATATACCTAAGAAACGATTAATATTCGATAAGAGATGATTTTTATTTTTGTATTTCGGAGAAATTATAGTGTATTTTACGAGAATTATAAATCGTAATATATACGTTAAATGTACGAGTGAACGAAGCTATATATTTTCCTTAAATGAAAAAGAAAAACATTTATCGAGCTGAACTTAAGGTTATTTTTATTTTCATCAGATCGTCGTAAAATAATATTCAGCCAGGTTGTTGTTTATTCTTTTTTTTTTATATTAAAAACGACATTAGCTTATAAGAACAATCTGCATAATTATCTAATCTCCAAGTAGTTACGTATATAAAATTGTCTATTACATAATTTTATTCCATAACAAATATGTTTCCTGCTTTTACTTACAAATTTTGTCTCTATCTATTTTATTTGTGTCTTTTTGTAAATTTCGTAATTAGTTTTACAAGAAGAAGTTTTCTGAATTCGATTTCTCGTTTATTAGGAAAATGAAAATGATGTAAAATAGAGAATATTTATTGTTGAGATATAAGAAACGTGTTTATATGCCGATGAGAGTTAGGGACCTTTTTATTAGCTCGCGAGTAAATGATTAGCAATCCTAATGGCTGTGAAAGTGAATGAAATAGCAACATGCGACAATGCGTGAATACGTGTCATTAATCAGATCTCGATTGTACGGTAATCACGGTCGTTTTATCGCGTGTCATCGGTAGCATGTCGCGCATGATAACGAGACAATAAGTATTCACACTGTCATGTAACGTTTAAATACATATATATACTCGTATGTCTGTCCATTGTCTGTTAATCGTCTTCTTATCAACTTGCGACGCGATACGCATGCATTAATTTATCATTTTATTGGTCATGTAATTTACAGTTATATAAATATAAGAAAATTCTAAATGATTCATTCGATAATTAGTTAAATAAATACGTAAAAATAATTATATTGAATCATCACGATGTTTAATTCCACAGTGCATTTTTCTACTGCACCGTTTTCGTCATTTCCCGGAAAAATAAAGTAAGTAAGTTGTAATTTATAAAGAAAACTATTATAGAGGTAATTGTTGAAAAAAAAATGAGGTCGTATATTGTTGCATATTGTTAATCGTCTTCCTGCGCGTGAAAAATATATAGCGACAGTATTGTTCTTTACGGTCTGTTGAAGCATTTCATTGTTTCCAAGAATGTTATGTGGTAAATGACACAGTAGGTAGGCATATATATTTATATATTATTTTCTGTGAACGTTGCAACGTAAAATAAATGTTTCAATGTTTCTATCAACAAATTAACATTGAATAGCAACAATAATAAACATTTGAAATAATTGAGATCATTGCAGGCTCTGAATCATCGACTATTTCGTAAACCGTTTATGTACTGACATAGATAAAAGTTATTAGTACGTTAGTCTTTAATAATCGTAGGAAAGATTTACCGGGTCGATCCAATTAACTCGTTCTTTTCATTCCAGTTTAACATAATTTCCACGCCTTGAGAGTTAGCATTTTGAAAGGAAACGGACACGCGAACTCTAAAAATAGAAATGAAACGAAACTTTGAATGCAAAATCTCAGTTAAACTTCTTAATACATTGGCTAGTGGGCATACTCGGACGAAGAAGACATTTTTCGCGCGATTTCAGACTAACCTAAAAGATTATTCTTTCTTTCTCTCTTCCACTATTTCATTTTTATGATTTCCAAAGCTTGAGGAAAGAGATGCACGAGGAAAACTCAAAAGTGGGGTTGGCGACTGCCTAGGCGGACGATAAAACTTTTAACGCCTTCGTGTCCAATAAGCGTAACGTCCACCAAGTTTTACATTGGGCGGCGCCTCGCGGCCATTACGCCGTAACGGGAGAACGCGCTACGGTGATTGGCCTGCGATGCATCATGGCTGCCGTCCGCCTAGGATTTCCCCTACCACATCGACGCCTTTCTCTCAGAGGGATGGAAACGGACCATTCGTTTCTCTTTTCTTATGGAATTCTTCGTGGGAAAAGAACGTTGGTATCGTCAGACTGGCTCAACGTTTCACCCTGCACTATTTACCTTTACAAAGATTTATCCGCCTTTTTTATTTATCGTCTTTTTTATAACATAAATTTTGTTTTTCAAGATAAACAATATCATACTAGTACTAAATAATAATTATTTATTATGTAGATTCATAAATTTTTATTCATCCATTCATATATTTACATTTGTTAATTAAATATTTAGCCTAAAATGTTTCATTTACATTCATATCATTTTATCTCTGGTATTATGTAAATAGTATTGAGATTAGGGCAAAAGCGTTCAAATTTAAAGTAAAATACGATATTTGTAACTCACGCCTATGGTTAGAAGAGTCAAAATTACGGGTCGATAATTTTCCTTGTACTCTTCTTTACCGACTGCACCCCCACTCCGAGTAGTCTCTGCAGGGAAGCAGAACCCATGAAAGATAGACAGAGAACAGTAGAAAGTGGATAGAGAAAGAAAGACGATGTCATAGTAATACTAAAGCCCAGACGAAATGGGTTCCTTCGGCAAGTTTACTCTAGATGGCAGGTTAAACGAAATCTAATAAAATCATCTATAGATATATCTATCAATATATCGCAATACTAAATCATTAAAAAATGGTCTAATTAAACAGTGGTATCACGTAACCAATATCAAATTTATATTTTACAAATCATATTACTCGTTAAATAACACTTAGATAAGAAACCGATACAAATTACCAATATTTTGTAATTATTTTATTAAAATTATATATTTTCTAAGATCGATGAGATACTAATAATTATCCAGAATGAAGAACCCTTCGTGCTTAGATATCGTTTGAACTAGTATGTAGAAGAAAAAAACAACTAGAAGAAAAGCAACATATAAGATAAATAAGAAAACAATATAAAAAGTAGGAAAATGGAAATAAGGTAAGTCATAATTTTAGAACGATCACGATGATGGTGCTCTTTAGGAAGGAAGTAGGTAGAGCATCGCGTGGAGCACATTGGGGCTAGGTGAAGGAGGGAGAGTAGGAAGAGTAGGAGGAGGAGTAGGAGGAGGGTAGTCAATTTGACTAAAATGCATTTGCATCTACGCTATGAGAGGCACGTGCCCAAAGGCACAGTTACTTTAGTGCGATCTCTTAGTTACAGGAAAGGCAGGGCATATAATGCATATACGTGCATATACGTGCATATACGTGCATATACGTGCATATATGTATATATATATATATATATTTATATATAGTATCTATAAATGGTGTACGAGTAAGATAGAAAGAGAGGTCGTTGCATTTGCGCGCGCATACACATTCGCGACACGTATCTCACCTTCGTCGGCCGTGACGAAGAAGTCATACACGTGGATTTAGTCCCGAAGCCATAACTAAGAGGAAAGAGAGAGAGAGAGAGAGAGAAATACGATGGAGAAGTATGGAGGATGCAAACCCATAAACTCCACGGGTCGTTCCCCCCTCCGTCGCCCCACCATCCCCCCTGTCCCTCTTCGCTACTGTCTGTCCCTATCTTTTTCTCTCTTTGGTAGAATACCGTGCGTTGTAGGGTCGTCTTAGGAAGAGTGTCTTCTTTCGTCTCGCGACGACTACGAGGACGACACAACTTTTCCATAGAAACGAAAGAAAATACACCTTTCCGCGTTGGATTTATTCGAGTCGTGCGAGTGCGAGCAACCCAAGCGAGACGAGCATAGCATTTGTCACATTGTTTTATTCGATCATTGGAGAACAGAGGAAAAAAAAACAGAAAGTAAGAGAGAGAAAGAGAGAGAAGTGTAATCCGATCGACGCGCCCCCACCCCACCATAGCACATCGTTGAAACTCGCGAAAAAACCGCGCGCTAAAAGCGAAATAAATATGGCGTTACTCGTCACCGCGTACTAAACTATTCGCGAGTTTTCCAAAGTGTTCTTATGTACGTTTTGATATTCTCGTATTCTATCATATTAATAATAATACTCACGAGTCTCTCTCATGTGTATGCAACTTTTTAGCCGTGCATATTAAACGAGTCGCGGTATACATTATTTCTTTGATTCGCGTTAGTATTCTCGTCCTTTTCATACGGTTTAACAAATTTGCTCGTTGCTTCCCTTTCCCCCTAACTCCCTTCGCCGACTATTCCACACCATGGGTGGGCGCATAGGCTTCAAATTGATTAACATTTAACGGAAAAGAACTTTCGTATACGCGTATTGTGAAATTTTTGTGCCGGCTACATTTTCAACTTGGATGACCGCAGACTTTCTTCGCGATTTTATGGTTAAACGATACGTATCAAAGGTTAGTGGTCATTTTTTGTTCTTTTCTCTTTCACTTTGTTTCTTTCTTCTCTACTCTCTTTTTTTTTATTCGTGACGTGCAATATAATGCATGTATATATGTATATGTATGCGCATGTATGCGTGCGTGGTTTAACGGACCATCTTTAATGTGTAAGTCACGTGGTAGTTAGAATAAAATACTGAGGATGGCGCGCGTGTTGTCATCGGCCATTAAGAATTAGTTAAAAAGAGGTAGATTTATGTCGAAGAACGTTGGTACATCATCCGAGGATAACAAAAAACCAACGTATTTATTATTCAATTCTTTTTGTTTTTCTTTTTGTCAAAAAGAAAACGTTGTTGATTGTTTTGTCGTCGATATGCGAACACGATTATTACGTAAGTTAAAAATATTTATTGTAAAATGTCTATTGCGCGTTTATCACTTCACAAATTTTAATTTATGATTAACGATATATATGTAATACAGGAGGGTTTTCATTTAAGCTAAACTAATAATAATAATAATAATAATAATAATAAAAAAAAGTGTACGTATAATCGTCTTGTTAAAATTATTATAAAATTATATCAACAAGGTATCAAATCGATTTTGTTGAAGATAAAGACCCCGGAGGGTTCGTACGTGAAAGGTTAATTACGCGATAAAATATAATTTTATTTGCATGTGCACGAACATGTTTTTCATTTTTTTTTTCTTTTCTCTAACAATAGACGAAGAAAAGTTTTCGTATTTATTTATTTACCTACGTAGATTGGATAATGGGTTTTTTTTCTTTTTTTTTTTCTAGAGCCTTGGATAATGTATATTTATATATAGTTATTTGTAAATAATTATAAAGAAGAGAATTTTATGGCAAAGTATTTTTACCGTTCGGCCTTGCATATTTCTTCGAATATCGTAAATAATATTTTTACTTAAGCATTTGACAAAATAAAATATCCTTACATAATGATTATGTTTATACACGTTATCTATCGTCTTATGGCAAATAATTTTTTGTCAGTTTCAAACCATAGAATTATTTCTATCCGTTTACGTCAATTAATTTTACAATTCGCGTCTTCGTTTTGCGTTTTCGTTAGGTTTATCATTTTACGAATTGTTTTATCACTTTTGGGTCAAGTATTTCAAATCATCGATTAGAGAAAAAACACGATAGTTTAGAAATGTTGATTTTTAATTTTATGAGACATTCTTGAAATCGTTGCTTATTAATTCAAGGAAAGTATTCATAGTTTCGAATCAAGAAGATTTTTATATTTATATAGATGAAATAAAAAGAAATTGTATTATGCAAACTGTGCGACAAATCTTTTCTATTTCTTTTCTTTTTTTTTCTTTTACGGAATAATAAAATAATTCGAATCAACGTTTAATAAGAAATGAATAATAATTTATGATATAGAAAATATTATTTTCCAACCTTAACAAGTATATTTTTTCGTATAAATATATCATTTGAAATACGAAAGCAAGATTATCCGGATGTTATTAAAAATACTATTTATTATCGAAAACGTATTAAAAGAGTAAATCCACAAATTAGTCATATCGAAGTCAGCGGGTACTACGATATTGCTTGGGAATAATCAAAACAAGAAAAAATGTTGAAAGGCTTCGTACTGTGATAATCACTTACGTTATCGCATACTTTCACATAAATACGCAAAGTTATACACATTGATACACGTACGTGTATACACAGTTATAGTTACGCATCCTTACGCAGTGATTTATCATTATTCTTGTACGGATAATTACTGTTTCCCGCTGATCGTTTGATTTATTACGATAGTACAATTAAGTGCAGGTTCTGACAAGATTTATACGCTTGCGAATGTGTAAGTAAGTAAATAAGTAAGTACTATATGGCGTAGTATATATACGATATCCATGTGTGTATCAGAAAGAAAGTGATGGAAAAAAGAGAGGCTGAAGTTCATGGCGTTCAACGGCTGTTCGTTGTAACCGGTTGACATTCGAAGTTTGCACTTGCTGTTCTTTTCGTTAAGAGTGGGGGTAAATGGAAGAGGATTGAAGAAGTGGGGAGGGGTGGTTATGGTAGGGAAGGAAAAATGAAGACGAAACGACATTTCTTTTTTTTTTATTATTTTTTATTCATCTCGACTACTGCATCCATCCCCTTCCACCCCCTTCCACTGCTTCTCTCTCTCTCTCTCTCTTTCTTTCTTTTGGAGTGCAATCGTAATGCAGTCTGTCGTTTAATCTTATATTCCTTCAGGTACGGTCACCTCCCCTTTCATTTCTACCTTCCACTTGTATTTTATTCTTTTCTTTCTCCTTATTTTTTTTTTCTCCTCCTCCTACCATCGACGTTTCCTTATTGGTCTCTTCTTTTTCTCGCTTCGTTTTTTATGGCGTTTCATTAAAAGGAGGAACTTTACTCGGGCTAAGAGAAGATATAATTAGGAGATATACCGAAGGTCTCGCAACTATGTAGCGAAACTCGGCGTTCAACTTGTTCGCTATCGTTAACGTTCTTACTCCCTCTGCATCGGAATCGTGTTCTTAAATTGCAGATCCGAAGATTTTCCACTTTATATCCTTGTTCTCTCTCGTGCTTTTAGTCTTTTGCTACTGCTGCTGCTGCTGCTACTCCTGCCACTACTGTTGCTTCTCCTTCTTCTTCTTTCAAAAATCTTTCTTCTTTTTTCGCTGTTTAATTCTGCGAACATACGAAAGTATTGTACACATTTTTCTTTTAAATTCATTTCAACTTTAACGAAGTGTCGTTTGCTTTAAAGTTCTCGAATAAATGTTTCATTCGTTTCGTAAGAAAGATGACAAAATATTGCATATATTATCTTGGATCATTCATGAATAATTCTGAGGATCAATTTATTTATAAGAAAATAAAACAACTTTGAGTCTTGTAATTCTGCAGATCGAAGAAAGGATGGGAATGGTAAACGTGGTAAGTACCAACAACCTGACCGATATCGAAAATCGAAATCTTTACCTCTTCCTGTAGCTCTTCCTTTAAAATGTCGAAAGCCACAAAAAAATCCTTCGTAATACGGTGCTGTTCAGGTATAGAAGTATACCGAGCACGTAAACTCGTACGCTCGTACGCGTTCTAACCATCTCCTATTTACCTTCAACTACTATACCGGCAAAAACCAACTTTGTAGGAGAGAAAACAACGTTGATGACGTGCACCAAGCTCGAAGCGAGCCAAGTTTTGATAGCCGGACGATTTTAGCTGGTACAATGTCCTCGGTGCATAATCCAGCCAAAAAGTAAGCTAAAACGCCCGTTGGCTCGCATGAAATATTTTCTCCGAGGCATGAATAATCCGAAAAGCAACATACGTTTCGTTTTTATCCTTTTTTACTTTTTTTTTTATTATACTTACAAAATAAAATACAGTGATCTTCAAACGTTTAAAAAATTCCCATTTTTATTATAAACTAATAGCAAATTTTGATAAACGATATTTTATAATATAAATATATTGTTATTTAGAAATTTAATTAATTATTAGAAAGACGAGACACATTGTTAGTTCTTAATTATAGAATTTCTCGTAAAAGTATATCCACATAATTATGAAAATATTAGTCCGATAAATAATAGTCGTCTAACAACAGAGTTAGAATTCTTACTTTGAAACGACTGTGTTAGATTCTCTTGGGAATAGTGAAATTAGTTTACTTAGGGACAGATAAACAATTTGACAGAGTTTGAAGACCACTGTTTTAACTCACACGAGTTTGGTTGTGTCGAGGATGTCACCGCTTGCATTTCAAATACATTCACGTACCTGCTCATATATTTCTACACGTAAACACGTAAACTCACATACAGGCATATATAAAAAGTAAAAGAGAGAAAGAGAGAGAGAGAGAGATAAAACGACACACAGAAAGAATGTCGTATAAACAGGATTCGCGTTTACACGCTCGTCCGTTTTCGCCTTGCTACTCGTTCCTCTATCTGCTTAGAAGTTGGCGTTTCTCTCTGTTTACAAGGTTTCCTCCCCCTTACACCCTTCGTCTTTTATTGCGACCACGGTCCTTCCAACGCTTCCGTCGCGAAATTTACTCTCACGAATGAGAGACGTAGAAACGAACGAACAAACGAACGAACGACTGCTGGATGCAACATTGTACCCTTCACGACTACGCTTAAATTTCACCGATAAGTTCTACTATATACGTGCAACTCGTCTTCCCTTTTTCAAACATTTTCCTTGGAAACTTCAAAACTCTTGTTATTTTAGAGCTTACAAGAATATTTCCGCGCGAGTTACATTTTCAACGTCGATTTTCCCTTTTTTACGTTCTTCGTAAATTTCCTGCATAATAATAAACTATTTTCTTTTGTTGAAGAAGCAAAAGTTCTCAGAATTGTTGTTTTAGATCTGAAAGAGAAAAAAAAAACAAAATTAAAGTTTTTCTATTATTAAGATACCTTTTTAAAAGTGTTCGTTCTAGCTTATATTATCTCATTCGTGTATAAATCTAATCATATGTTTATCGATATTACGTAATGGTTCAGAATAATATTATTTATAATAAACTTGAGTAAAGAAACAAAGTCAATGATGAGAAAAAGAAAGAAAAATGAAAATAGGATGTTTGATATTAGATTGTCAAGTATGAAATGGAGCAAATCTTAATTCAATTGTGTGCATTTTTTTTCTCCATTTCATACTTGACAACCTAATAATGTAAAAACTTAATAATCGATCATGTATCTATATATAGTAACATAGATAGTTACCTAAACATCGAACACGAACCGTGTCTTATAAATTCTCATTTCCATGTAAACGCGTTTCAATCTAGGAGAAAAAACTTATCTCTTACTTGAGAAGATCGATGAAAAAAACCAATCTACGATAATGGTTCTTAGGAAAGAGCTCGCTGAAGAGGTTCCCTAAGAGTTAGTCTTCGTTTTCATTTATAGGGACAAACTCTTCACAAGTATTCTCGTTTCGTGTTGAAAATCGAACGAGTTTCCGGTTATCTGTTCACCCACATCGAATTCTTTTAACATCCTCTTCCCCTCTCTCCCTTTTTTCTTTTCATTTTCCTTTATCTCGATCTTCGTCTATTCGTATCGATATTGGAAGAGAAAAAAAAAGGGTATGGTAGATCTCTTTCAACCAATTTTTTTCTTCATCTTCATTCTTCTTTTCTCATTCTATCCGGAAAAATCAAAAAGAAATAAGGAAAAGAATACCTCGTAAATTTGTACAAATTTTTTCATCATCTTTTTTTTTCTTCTTTTTTTTATTACTAAATAAATACACGTCTATAAAAGTAAGAAGAGAAGATCCGAAAAATCTGCTTTCCATTTCAGCAGAATGGTTTAACGCATAAAAACTAGAACCATATCGAAAAGGTTAACCCTTTCGTTCGTTCATTCTTTTCCTCGAATAGCCTGTATAAAGAAAAAAAATAGGTAAACCTTTTTTTTTTTTATTTCTTTTATTTCTACGTCACATCACCGTTTATTTGGCGAACCGTTTAGATTATACTTTAAAGTAAACTGTCTAAGCGAGAGCAGTCTCTTGTTGGATGAAGGCCGATGAGTATCGTTTTCCTGTATTCCCCGGAAAAGTTCAGTGCGCGTGTTAATTTTAAAATTGTTCCAAATTGTGTTAAATAACAAGTGCATTTGTTAATATTATATCCGAAGAATATGTTCAAAAGTGTTGTACACATTTTACATGCAGGTATATGTAATACGTTTATAAGAATTTATTCATTTCGCGTATTAGAATTAAATTATACTTAAGACTTAACCAACCGATCGGAGAGATCTCCCATTTTGACTAAACCAACGTGTTTCTATCCTTTTTCCCCTATTATTAATAATATAAACAGTATATTTTTATTTTACGATATGTGGATAATTTATTATACGAAATTGTTACCGCCCAATATATTTGACAATTTCTAAAATAAATTTGTTTTTTATTTCAAGTAGTGAACATTAGTCTGCGTTATTTGTGAAAAATGCTCGGTTGGCTAAATGTGTTAATTATACTATGTTATTATTTCTATATTAGATTTAAATATCGAAAGAAATGTATACTTCCTAAAAAGACAGAATTATCGCGAAAGTGCTAATTGGTATGGGTATACTACTTGGAACAAGTCATTCTCATAGTGTTGTTAACGTTGATTGCCAAGGAGATTAATTACGTCCCTAGCAGTGTTCGAAGCAAAAGGGATAATTGCTTCGTAGAAGGCAAACGTAGTCGGAAATTCGACGGTCTCTTTCATTCGCATTTGATTGGATTCTCGTCTTTCTCTTCCCTTCGAGTTCATCTAGTCGGTTAAGGCGTTCAGTTTGCTTTGTTAGGGCGCGAACTATGTTCTATGATTAGATCACACCAATCTTCCAATCACTCGTATAGTTCCTTCCATTTTCTTTACTCGTTTGTTATGCTCCATCTAGAAATTACGTTTCGTTGCATTCGATTTGCATGTTTCGATTCGAGTGATACTGAAATCTCTTAGATATGTTTAAGAAATTACAAATATCGCTAATACTTATTTAATTAATTAATTAATAAACAAAAAATATATATATTTTTCTGCTTTATAGAAAAAAAAGAACTTAGAAAAATTAAATTAAATATAAAAAGAAAGAAAATTAAAAAATTTTAAGATTATAAGATAGAAACGAAGCGTCGGTCCACATCCGTCGGTTGAAAAATGTTCCTTTTCTACGTAGCGTCGGAAGAACAAGCAGAAGAGAAGGAGAAGATAAGAAATGGAAAAAAGAAAATAATAAAAATAATATTAATAAAGAGGAAAGAAATAAAAATAAAGTAGAAAAAGTAGAAAAGAGGTACAAATAAATGAAAAAATAAAGATCGATAATATATACACGAGATATGTAAATTGAATTCATTCGAGATTGGAAGACGTAGTTTGAGTTCTTAATTAACCGTTCAAAAGATAGTATTGGTTTGCGCGTACACGCATGCAAAATCCAGGAGGACGATATCGTAAAGAGCGATCTTTACGCTTATTCGTGGATGACCATGCGGTTAGTTTGCGACGTGCGATGTTTATGTCTCCGGGAGAAATCTTTATCAAGCCTAGGTTTAGCTAAGTAAAGCCTAGCCTGTTCGTTGGAAGCTTAGCTGGTTATTTCACGGTGCACGCCATTCTACTTACATAGTCCATTTTATTACACTTTATTTTCTTCAGGTCTATTCTCACAAGAGGCTAACCCATGCAACATTGTCCTTAGTTATTCTCGTTGGTTGATCGAAGTTATGAAACTCTGGAGTAAATTCATGACCGGCAAGACTCGTTCGTTTAGATTTTGATCGTATGGAATCCATAACGTATCGTATCTTTCTTAAGCATAAGGGATACTTATATATATATATATATATAGATATACATATGTATAAGTAGATACATAATACGCATAAACACGCGTACCATTAAAAGCTGAGACATTTCTATGGTAGTCGTTTTCTTCTTCGTACGCTATTATGCTGTTCAATGAAACGTCTTATGTTAGTCAGTTATTAGGTTTCCAAATGATATTATTTGCGTATCGTTAAGATATTATTTCCATTATCATGATTTCTATATAATTTTCTATCTTTATTTCTTTCTTTCTTTCTTTCATCTCATTTTATTCATATCGTTTGAAAAAAAACTTTTAATATCATTTGACAAAGAATAGTTTTGATCCTTCGGTCAAGTTAACGAGGGGTCTACGAAAAAGGATGCAATTTTGGTAGAAAGCCAAAGATCTATTATGCCTTACGGAGTTATGAAATAACGGTATACGACTGAAGTCGTTCGACGGTATAAATGGAGGAACATCCGATATATACCAACCTAGAAAGATAGATAGATAGAAAGATATCTTCTTGGTAGATCCAATTTTACGAGCTCATCTTCCTATTTTTCAAACGTACTCTTCTCGTCCTTTCTCTTGGAAAGCTTACAGAAAAGGAGGTCGGGCTTTTCGATAGAAGGAAAGTCGAAAAAAGCTTAGGTACTGCTATCCAAGACTAGGAAGAAACCAGTCGCGTTAACTTTTCTCAAGGCGTTCCAACAACGAAATTGTTATTTCTCCTTCACCGAAGAACGACACGGAAGATTGGACACGTAAAAAGGGTTCTTCTTCTTCTTCTTCTTCTCTTTTTCTTCCTAAGGCGAGTATGTACTACGTTTGTAGGTGGTACGACTTTTGTAGGGTTGAGTTGGCTCGGTTGAAATCGTTGTTGGAATATCGTCGACCCAACTTACAAAATCCGCGTTCTTTTACAAGAGTCTCCATTACGTATGTATATATATGTGTGTGTGTGTGTATGTGTGTTAGTGCGTATGGAAGGGTATACACGTATATACTATTTTCACGTACGGGTTAGAGGATTTAGCCGGAGGATGTTACAGACTATAATACCATCGCGTATTCTTCGTATGAAAGATACGTGTATTTGTGTGACTATCAGGATGACGGCGAACGTTGGAGTCTCATTAGAACGAAGTTGCAGGAACGACTGGAGGAAACTTTGTACGAACATAGAATATATATATATATATCAATGTATGTATGTATGTATAGATATGGAGGAAGAGACATGAAAACTCTTGGGAGGAGGTTGTGAAAATGTAAAGATATCTATGGAACGAACCAACGAACGAAGAAGACAAGGATGAGATGTAAGAATAAAGTAGAGTAGGAGGAAGTAACAAAATGAGAAATGAGAGATAGGGACGTGCAGTAAAAGAGAAGGACAAGGATATCCTCTGTAAAGTTACGAGAATGGTGTGTAGTCCGATATTTTTTTGACTATTTGTTTTTTTCAAAAGAGTATTGCCAATCGTTAGACAAAATTATTATTTTTTTAAATAAGAGTTAATATAAATAATTTTAAAAGAAAGTTTTAATATATCACTTCTCGTTATTTTTGGTTTTATTTTTTTAAATAGAGAAATACGAAAAATATTATTTTATTAACATATTTATCAAAAGTATCTGTATAGGTATATGTTAATTAATTCTATTTAAATTTAAACGAATGTTGCAACACTGTGACATATGAGTTGAAAAAAAAAAGAAAGCAAATATATATGCAAATATCGAAGTTATTCAATACCTAATAGACATAAGTTAGTTTCGTAAACGTGTCATTAATGATTTAATCGACCTAAAGAAATTCATATTTAATATTTTCTTCTATGCTTGAACATATCAAAAAGTGTGCATACATATAAAAGCATCGATGTCTTCGTAAATAGAAATCGAAGATCACGGTTGAAAGCATAGCTCCGAGAGAGTGGTTGGATAGGCGGTTGCATTCTCGCATTTTCGTTAACTTCACGCCCCTTCTCGATATTCCATTGGAGAGGAAAGACCAAAAGGATTCCGGATCACGATGACTATAGTCTAGACTCTGATCAACGCTGGGACTGTAAAATTCTTTAGGCACGTGATCTTCTATCATGGCGTCTTTTTCTTTCTCTTTTTCATTCTGTTTCTGCATATATATATGTATTACATGATGTAGGTAGTAGTAGTAGTAGTAGAAATAGTATTAGTAGCAGTTGTAGTAGTTGTAGTAGTAGTGGTATACGAGATGGCAAGGCCGTAATATATTTAACAATGTTTCACGATATGAGACGTTTTTACGGAAAGTCGTTGGAATAGGAATTGCTCTTTGGCTTTTCTCTGTTTCTCTTTTTTCCCTCTAGAAGGATCAGGATCAGGATGAGGATGAGGATGAAGATGAGAAGGAAGAAGAAGAAGAAGAAGAAGAAGACCAAGACCAAGACCAAGGTGAACACATTGGAAACGAGTTTGTTCCAGTCTAGGTAATACGCGTATTCGATGGCACGTCGTCTACATGCACATGACGCGTATCTACGAGTACTTACATACATAAATATGTACATGCATACATACATACATACATACATACATATATACATACGTAGAACCAAGCTGCAGAAAATGTTTATAACCATCTCGGAACTCTCTTGTCGGTCTACTGAATCCGATGACACGAGAACTCTCCTCCTCCCTATATATATATAAATTTTTTTGCTCTTTTTATCTCTTTGCTCAGACGAGTAAACTCGTTGCCTCTCTATTGCCCAGCATATAAAAGAAAATTAGAATAACTTTCAAGAAACATTTCATTTACTCTAAGTTCCATCTTCAATTCAATTATTTTATTTTTCATAAACGCTCATTTAAAATCTTCACGTATTACAATTGCAATCGCAAATTAAATATCGACGATATAACAGGGTGAAAATGTATATACGCGAAGTTTAGAGACAACGTAAAATTTAAGAACCTTCGCGGCGCCAAAAAGGGACAAACGTCGAGGAAAAAGAAAAAGAAGAATACGAAGGAAGTAAGAAAGGAAGGAAGAGAGAGAAAGATAGAGAAAAAATATCGTGGAGGAAAAAAGAAGGAAGAGGAAGAGGATGAGAGAGTGAGAGGAAGGGTCGAAGGGGCGAAGGTAGGGTGAAGAGGGGAGGTACGTTCGTGGAAAGTTTGGTTTGTGCAGGACGTTGTGTCGACGTGGGAGGTGGCAAAGAACGGTAGGAAATGACGAAGAGAGAAATATCGTGGAGGGATCGAGGAGGTGGTGAAAGAGGAGGGATTTGAGGAGGATCGAAGGAAAAGTATAAGAGAAATGTTGGGAATGGAGCTTGATTTCCGAGCGAGGTCACGTATCTCGAAGCCAATCTAATACACTCCACGAAGAGGAAGAAAGCCAAAAGTGAGTTACCTCATCTCTCTCTTTCTCTTTCTCTTTCTATTTCATTCTTATTGGATAATAGCATAAAGGCTACGTTCATGGGAAACAACCTTCGAGTCTGAACAAAAAAAAGATAGAAAGAAAGAAAGAGAGATGGATAGATACGTGTATCCGTTTCGAAAGACGTAATTTTGCGGTTCGATATTCTGCCAGAAAGATAAAAAGAGAAAGAAAGAGAGAAGCTTTTATTCCGTTGATGATCAGCCAAAGTTCGAACGTATCGTCAATTTTTTTTCTATTCGCATACTTAGGTATAAATGAACGTGTTACTGTATTTACTATATTTGGATCTTCGTGCCATTTAGTTCTTTTCCAATTTAATTCATTTGAACTCCCTTCATTCTATGATTGCCTATCTTTTTATATTATACTTCGTGTCTCATTTTTTTCGTCTCGTTAATTCCAACATGATAGACGGAACTTCGTACTTCGGGTTGGGGATACTTTTATTATTCGTTTTTCTGTTATCTACTTAAAAAGAAAAAAGAGAGAGAGAGGCAAGAATATGACATACATCGAAGTGTGGTTTGAAAGTATAAAGAAAATATTTCACATCGATGAATATTATGTTTTCTTCGTTCGTTAGTATAAGTTATTATTTTTGTTTTAATTTTTTAAATGAAAAAATTTAACGACGGATTCTTTCAAAGGAACGTAAGTGGGAAGACAAAATAACGAATTTTACGGATCGTTAGAGAATTACGATAGGTTAGTGGCTATAAATTTATCGTGTTAAGTATATCAGTTAATGATTTTATGATTATCAAAATATAATGAAGATCTTCTTTCGAGGTAACGTGCAAGGAAACGTTTAAACGTTTACTCTTAACTTATTCTCTAATGAAATTATTGGATAAAGGTTTTCCTTGAAAGATATTTTATCGGGAGTTGAATAATCGTGTATATTACTAGATTTATTTATCTATTTATTACGTAACTATGACGAGAGTTAGTCGGTCTTCTATTTCGTCAAAATTACAGATAATTTGCGATCAATGAAGTCTATTTGCGGAAACACCACGTCTCGCAATTGGCCGCATGGTAGCTTGTTTTATAGACATTAAGACACCCTCATAAATCGTCTATTTTCAGCTACTCCGCGAACAAACAAGCGACGTTATTTGTCTGTGTCTGCATAGAACTACGTCTAGAACTACGCGTAAGGAATTTTTCTATTCCTTCATTTTTACATTTTCGTATTTTCTAAATTTTACACAAGAATCACAATATTCTAGTTCTAAATTCATCGCAATTAACAAACATCTACTTTTAGTAGCCTAATTCAATGACTGAAAATGCAATCTCGATATTTGATACATTTAATTTTTTGAGATAAATGCATAACTACTAATTAATTATTGTTCAATTATATTACTTGTACTTCTTTCATTTCCAGCTATTCAATTATTGTTTTAATGCAATATTCGTAGAGAATATTTTTCAGAAATTAATATTTTTCATCTTAATTGATTAGTACTTTCTATCAGTTTCGTAAATATTTAGAAATATTGTCATATCGTTAGATGAAACGACGCAAGAACGTCGGCTTACCTGTAAATCACGATTCGAGTGAGCAGATATTAATCGTTTTCAGATAATTTCGACACTAGATTATTTGACATACTCTCACAAATCACCATTTAAGTTTGAAAAGAAAAAAAGAAGAAAAAAAATAAGTAGCTGGATAAAAATGAACGTTCTTGAGAGCTGGAAGTTATCTCGAGCACCGTCGCCATGATAGTTTTCCCTAAGATCGAGCGTGTTGTCATGCGCGCGTCGCAACCCTGATCGATAAAATAGACATCCTCTTGTATATATGCAGGGTGTATCCTGATAGGTGGTAAAACTAGGCGAAGGGTAGAAAAGGATGTTGATTTTTTATATGTTAAAAATAAGTGGAAACTAAAAGAATCATATTTTTCGTAGGAGGTTTCGTCTTTAAAAGAATCGTATGTTTTGAAAGATACAGTAAAGTAGAGGAATATAAAACATGGAAGTATCTGACCCAATTATTATGTTTATCAGTTACAAATATTTCTAGTCGTTTAGATTTTCGCATACGTTTTCCTTCGTAATCTTTACATTTTGACTTATAAGCTTATGACTCATGTCCCCTATGTTTAGTTTGTATCTATCACTCGGGAATGTGACAACTACGCAATACCAGTTTGTGTGTAACAGCTGAGAATTATAAATAAGAAGTTTCTAATATCATCGGGATGCAATGTAAAAGGCTGATACAGAGAACAGAGTAAAGTATATTATAAATTTGTCAATAGTATAAAAGATTCTTTTTTAATTTATAACTCTCTCTTGTCAACACACACACACATATGTTCATTTATATAAATTTAAAATATATTTTTGTTTTATTTTATTTTATTTTATTTTACGGGATTAAACTCTTTAATACTAAATAAAATATTATTAAAGAAATCAGGACGTAATATATAATTAAAAATAATTTTTTTTATAAAGGATATTGATTGAAAGAATATATCGAAATATGTTTCCAATTTCAATTTACTTGTTTTGTGTTTTTTTTTTTAAATAGGTATAAATTATCGTATTATTATTATTATTATTATTATTTTATGTAATATTTTAATCTGCAAAAATATTATTAAAGTATTTGAGAGAAAGCAGGAAATAAGAAGGAAGAAAGAAAGGAATAGTTGGATAAGTAAAAATTGCGAATAGGAACTGGCGTCGTTGGCTAATCCTCGATGTTTTCTCCTTCATTGGCTCGTCGCGCGTTTACTCGTTGGAAATTAATCCCGTCGTGAAATTTACGAGCACTTTTCTCTAAGTTCATACGTTTTTAAACGATATCGTTGCGAATTCCGTTATCGATGCTTTCCGTACGATTAACCTGGTCTGCTTGGTGTTTGTCCTTGTGTTAATAATTTAATAATGTTTACAATTCTTTTTTATCTTTATCAATATTTTTAAAGAGTCATCGAGTTTTAGAGAAAGTATAGTAATGGTCGATTATAAAATGGAAACGCGTTAGAATACAACAACAAAATAATCAAATTGTTATGAATTAATATAGAGAAATGAACTTAAATGAATAAATACTTTTCGTTCGAGATAAAAAAATTGAAACGACTGATAAAACTTTCACACTAGCCAATAGAATTTTATTTTCCATCTACGAATAAACCGTTTTTTTGTTGGTTTAGGAAACTATTGGTAAAAATTCTAAATCCGAAATATACTTAACGTTTTTCTTTACCTTCTTCTTCCATCTTCGAAGTTTCGAAGCGCGTACTTCTGCAGATGCAGAACTCAAAGTGCTTTTAAATTTTACAAGTTTCGTGAGGAAAGAACGTTGGGAAAGAGGATTGAGAAAAAAAAAGAGGCGTGGGAGGAGTTGGAGGAGGGAGAAATAGAGCAAGCGAAAGAAAGAAAAAAAAGAAAGAAAGAAAGAAAGAAAGAAAGAAACGGAGAAGGAAAATGTCTCTTCTGTATACTACACGTTTTGTTCCGTTTTCAAAAGTTTTCTGAACATGGAAGGCAATGTATGCGAACGCGTGAACGCGCGCGCATCAAGCCCGGGCGAAAGGTTTCCCTTTGGCTCCGCCTTTGTAGAAGAGGAAGAAAGAGAGAAATAAAAAGAGAGAGAAAGAGAGAGAAAGAGAGAGACGAAAAGTATTTCTCGGAAAAGTTTCTCTTACTCTCGGCCATGAGGCAATCGCGATTACGAGACTAAATTAAGGAGAGCAACTTCTTGTGACATATTTTTTTTCACAAGTTGAAAGTTTGACCTAAATTATAATTCACTTTAGAGATAAATTCGTGAAATTATTTATTCTTATTTATATATATTTTTTTAATTTTTATTTTACAGATTTAAGCTACGCTTTAAACGAACAAAACATTACAAATATAATTTTTATATAATTCATAATTAAATGAACGTGTGTAAGGTTAATATCTAAATAGTGCTTTTGTTTTTTTTTTCTTTCTTGTTTTCAGTCGACTAGTTTGAGTTACTCGTTCTCTTTTTATTCTATTTTTTTTAAAAAGATTTTTTTTATTATCGGAAGTTCGAACGAATTTGTAAGCGAGGTGTAAGTTTCCTAATTTAAAGTGCTTAGAGCGCGCGCCTTCGTTTTTATAGAGCTTGTAATATCCGTAGGTTCGCGTTTACTTGGAACTAGTCTAGATAAGTATGTATATATATGTAGTATAACATCTATGTAAAGGTTCGATTAAAGTTTTCACCTAGCTCTTTGTTATAAAACCTTCAGCAAGCAAAGCAGAACTTTCGAGATCGGCTCGAACGACATTACGTTTTTCTCCTTCCTTTTTGGAACTTGTAAAGCTTAAAAGCACTTGAGAATTTATACTCACTACGATAGCGTAGGTATTCGTGTTAGAGGTCCGTGCTTATCCCTTGGTCTGTAAAAACGAATACCAACTGGAGCAGAATTGTAAAGAACAGTAAAGAAAATTCATAGGTTCGATATTATTTTTCTGAAATATTTATTTCAAAAAATGAAGAGTAAAAGTTCGACAAAGTAGAAATTTATTTCAGAACAAAAAGCAGATACTAGAATAGGTACATGGTTATTTCAGCATTAGGGAAAACGAATTTAAACTAACTTACCCTCTTCGAATATTATCAAATATTTTACTATTAGTCCAGTTAATCTAGTCGGATATATCCCTTTACAGCACTACACACACTCGCTCACATATGCATATCACTTGCATAGGAAGAAAACACACACGACTATGCACAATGCGAAATAAATTATATACTTTAAATAATATCCTTGTTATTCCTTCCGACGCTCGAAGAAGATTAACGATTATTATTAAAAGTAGTTACGAATACATACGACATTTACCGAACATAGACGAAGGTCAATTACAAATCCAACGACGAAATTCATAATAGAATAGAAATGACAACGTTCGGTAGTCGACACCGGCCGAGGAGTGACGGAGAGTCACGAATGTAAACAAAACATTGAAAGCTCAACTAAGCCGGTAGTTAAAGAATGTTTTTCTATGTGTATTTTATATATAACGAATTTCCTAGAATTCACCGAGAGACAAATCAATACCGGTGTATTTCTCTTAACACACTCAATACATATGGGACTAATACTATGTTCTTGTATTGTTGAACTATTTTTCTTAACAGTGACCTACTTTTGACCAGCCTTTATCTATTTCTTATGATATATTTTTATTAATTTTATAATATTCAGATAATTAATAAATAGATTTATGTATATACTGGATTTATGTTAAT
The DNA here is from genome assembly GCA_023678845.1 of Mischocyttarus mexicanus. NCBI lineage: Eukaryota > Metazoa > Arthropoda > Insecta > Hymenoptera > Vespidae > Mischocyttarus > Mischocyttarus mexicanus. The sequence goes on along the minus strand of JACGTP010000033.1, from coordinate 1,029,121 downwards.
ACTTGAAGCGATAATAGATAAAAAATTAAATGAAATTTAATGGTGCTTACGTGCTATGTCAAAAATATTGTTTCTTTTTTATTTATTATAAATAGAATCATCAGTTTTTGAACATCTACAATGTTAGTAACTTTTTATTTAAAATAATTATCGATATAACAGAAGAAAGTGTTAATACAAAATGCCTAAATGAAAACGAGGAGTAAATCTGAGTAGAATTGAAATAACAACGATGATTTAATTTAAATCTGAAAAAATATATAATAATAAAAAGATATCGAAATAATTCTATATTTTGAATTACGTTAGAAAGAATGTAATGTTTGAATCAATGAATACGTGTTAGAAAAATCTTAAATATAAGAAGGGTGCATTAAAGTAGTAGACCTATGCTAAATAATTGTTAAATTATCATAGAAAATGTATATTATAATTTAAATGTAATAAGTATAAGTTCTGCGTACCTTCTTCCTCGAAATCCTTTGTTAGACTGACTCAATATCATCTATGACAGTTTTATTTTCGAAAATTTTTTACATGATTATCGGAGGGGATTAATTCTATTCATTTCAAATTATATTCTCGTTATACTAACACCACTTGTAAGAAATCCTATTCTATGCGCATGTGCGTGCACATACACATCTTTTAGATAAATGCTACGAACCGGACCTCAATACTGGATCGAAATATTAATTAAAAAATGCCTTAATAATTTTCATTTTTTTAAAATAAATATTCTGTTTGATTCAGACGTGTAGGCACGCACATGCGCATAGAATAGGATTTCTTAGAAGTGGTATTAGTATAACGAGAATAAAATTTGAAATGAATAGAATTAATCCCCTCCGATAATCATGTCAACAATTTTCGAAAATAAAACTGTCATAGATGATATTGAACCAGTCTAACAAAGGATTTCGAGGAAGAAGGTACGCAGAACTTATACTTATTACATTTAAATTATAATATACATTTTCTATGATAATTTAACAATTATTTAGCATAGGTCTACTACTCTAATGTACCCTTCTTATATTTAAGGTTTTTCTAACATGTATACATTGATTCAAACATTACATTCTGTCTAACGTAATTCAAAATATAGAATTATTTTCATATCTTTTTATTTTTACATATATTTTCAGATTTAAATAAATCATCGTTGTTATCTCAATTCTACTCGAATTTACTCCTCGTTTTCATTTAGTCATTTTGTATTAACAATTTCTTCTGTTATATCGATAATTATTTTAAATAAAAAGTGACTAACATTGTAGATGTTCAAAAACTGATGATTCTATTTATAATAAATAAAAAAGAAACGATATTTTTGACATAGCACGTGAGCACTATTAAATTTTATTTAATTTTTTATCTATTATCGCTTCCAGTATTAAGATAAATCCAGTATATACATAAATCTATTTATTAATTATCTGAATATTAAAAAATTAATAAAAATATATCATAAGAAATAGATAA